>NNCF01129026.1:563034-578897 GCA_002313205.1 Laupala kohalensis
GTAAAAATCGTTGGAAGAAAGCGTTAGAAATTATTCGAAGTCCTTTAAAATTTCCCAATCAGAATCTAGGCGTAAGAAGGAGGAATCGTTTTGGCATTGGAAGTTTTCGGTCACGTGGAATTCAAAATTTGAAAGATCTGGAAGTGGTAAAGGGGGTCTAGGAAGGGATTGAGACCATTTAAGGAATGGAAAATGAAATTACGCTCTAGATAGATTTTTCGCTCAGCTGAGATTTTAGATTTTTCAGTCAGCTCAGATGTTGTTTCGCTCAGCTCAGATCGCTCAGATCTATCGGCTCTTTCTAGAGAAATGTTTCGTTCACGCTCGTAGCTCGTAGCTGCAGACGCTCACATCGCTCAGATTTTTTCGGTGTCAGCTATCTTTACGTTAAGACTCTGAAACAAGTATTTCGAGTTCGCATTTAATACTAGCACTTCATTTTTGAAGACGCTGCGCTCGAGTCGAGTGTTTGTTGATTTTTTTGATCATCGGGACAATTTAATAAGTTGATCTCGATCCGAGCCAGGGACGAACTATTTTCGGGCGGTCATTCGGACGAACGAGGCTATGCTGACGCTGCGCTTGGAGGGGCCGAGCTCGCAGAGAATGATTGGGGCAACTTCTGGTAGTCGTCGTTGATTGACACCGTCTGCGATCGCCCGAGATTGGAGCCTGGCTGACCTTGCGAGGACACTTCTCTCTACAATCTGCCCTGGTTGGTCATCTCAAGAGGTATTTTACGACGGTTGGTGATGTTTAAACCGACGTCGTATTGCGCTTGCGCGTAATGAATCAACTGGCATAAATTACAAAAAAGGGACACGAACTGTGGACTAAATTTGCATTTTTGGAAAGGGAGGAAATTAAAATTAAAAAATATATATTGAAGTCTACAACGAATAAAAATTTAAAACATTAGTAAAATTCGTGCATGGGTAAGAGCGAGGTTCACTGTTAATGCAAGTCTTTTAATGACGAAAAATAATTTCTTCGAAATTGTCAAAGAGGAGAGACGAATTTTTATTCTTTGCACAAATTATGTTTTTATATGGTCAATTAGAAAATTTTAAAAAGTAACATTTTATTTTTGTTGTTGTCGAAGAACATTCTATTTTTATTGTTTTTTTCTCACCCGAATTTTTTTGCGTGTCCAATCACATTCCCATCCATTTCTATGCAAAATCCACAAAACTGTCAAATTAGGATAGAGAGGGGATTTTAACAAAATTATATTACATTCTTATGTATGAAGTCCATAAAATCAGTAGTCAAAATTTGTCATTTGTGATTAGGCAGGGACCTAGCAATGGACACGATTCGTTCAACATATGAACATTTCCATGGTGTAAAACCATTTCACATTCTTTCTCATACGTTTCTCCGTCTGCAGCATAGAGTGAGAAAAAATTCTGTAGTGAAAGGGTCTTTTCTAGCGTGGTCTACTATATTTTGGTCGTCTGCCGGTGCCCTATTCATACTCAAAGTCGCTACTGTCTTGAATTAAAAAGTAAAATAAATATTCAGAATATTATTTCAAAACATATAGCGACATATCAGTCACAGAATACCGTAAAACTGTTATGTGGATGTAATTTCGTTGGAGACAGAAATTGGTGTATTTTCCTTTCTGCAGTGCGTTTGCTGTCCTGCTATGTATTTTATTCTTTCATTTCAGTTTACCAAAACTCTATTCTACGTCGGCTTGGTCTGTTTACACTGCTAAATATTATTCAAGCTTCTTGAAACAGTAAACTAATGTGTAAGTGTAACAGACCGAAATTATTTTACTGCGTCTATACCAAACTTTCAAGCGAAATATCCCTAATGCGAATGTAATGTATTCTACTTGTACTTTTTGAGAGCCGTTTTTGAGAAACATTCAGAAGAGTACTTTGACCTTCATGTGAAGTACCATTTGTTTTAAAGTAAAAGAATTAGAGCACGTGCATCGACAACAAGTAAATGTTACCGTAAATACAAAATGCAACTTAAATTGATTCATCCATTTGCTCAGAATCGCTCGCACAGATAGACGCACGGACGGACTTTATGCCAAATGCCACTTTTTCATAGTCAGGGATCGCCAAAACGGATATTTCCGCCGAAATCTCGCTTTCGATTTTTTAATCCTGAACGTTTCTGTATACCACGTTTTTGAGAAAGTAACATTACAAACATCAGTGCTCTAGTGGTAGCGTCGTATCTCCCACAATACTCTCTGAACCCTAGAACGTGCTCGATTGGATACGTTTCTCTCACTCATTTGGTTTAATTAATGATCTGAAACCAAGTATCCCAGCATCCCAACACTTGACCACCCCAATTTCTCACCCTCGCCACGTTCAGGCGGTAGAGCAGAATTCTTGGCAATAAATAAAAATACGACTTATCTATTATTTTGGTATTTTTATTCTTGTTACAATTAATAACACAAAAGGTTATACTTTTTGTACTGCAAGGACAACTTGTTTTGAACAGATCATGCTTTTACACTGTGAATGTTTTTCAAGCAATATCTGGATATTAATAAAAGTACTAATATAAGTAATATTGTCTCGAGGGAATGTATTATGTGTGTGTAAATGAGAAATCAGTAGAGTGTTTGCTACGATGCATCTGAAGGCGTGGTGTGTACCAATCGCACTATGTCGAGCGAAGATGACGACATAAAATGGAACCCAGAGATATACTAATCGACGAAATAACTGACCTGGGTATCACATCTTGATCTAATGATTAAAAATGAAGTGTAGTGCCATAATTTATCTAAGATTGATTTAATTTCTGAGTTCCGAACGTAACTCGTAAGGAGGAAGTGAATGCTGATGCATGGGGCTTGTTCGTGCATTCCCTCTGGATGCCGCAGTATGGCAATATGTTATAAATGTTGTTTCCACCACTCTCTCCCGCTGGCATAATGTATATTGATACATGAACAGCGATACATAGAATTTTTGTGATAATACGTGGTACATGCTAATGTGCATTGTGAGTATTATGTAAGATTTAATACTTATAATAGAGAAGTTTAATGAAATCTTTTTGAACATTATTATGACAGGTCGTCGATGACTAACGCTGCCGGGATAACGAAGCGCCGAGTCGGTTATGTGAAACCTCATTATAATATTACTATTTTTAATGATGCATTAGGATGTAAATTTTAACGCGTATATCTGTTCCCTTCTCTAGAATTCATCCATTAGGTTATTCTTATAATTATTACAAACGCCGTAATAATACATGACTACAGTTATGTGATAAGCAATTAAGAATAAATTTTGATATGCGTATAATAACTGCAGCTAAAATGGCTAACAAGGTGTACGTCAGGTATTAAAAGATCATGTTTTAAGTCATAAGTGTCTATGATTTTACTGATGTCATTTAGGATGGTTATCTTAATTCTCAATTACGCGTGACAAGTGTTTGAAAAGGTTCAGTACTAGATTGAGTTTAGAAACATTGTTTAAATTACTGGAACATAAACACCTAAAATAGGTTATCCAAAGTCTCACTTCGAGAATACTTCGACGTATGGATGTTTCATTATAGAAACACATTTACTATAACTATACTTTTAAATTATCGACTTTCAAATTCTAAAACGGTGTAATTTATAAGAGTTTCATCGTTAAAAAATAAAAATTACATTCATACATTCTAAATTGTTTGTAAACATTTTATATCACTTAAACGACTTCTGTAAATTCTTTCTCTCATGCGCCACGATAAATGATGTGAAGTTAAGATGTTGACTCCAGTCATTCAAATTTTATTACGAATTGTTCATAATTTTTCATTCAATAATTGTTAGTGAAAATCTGAAAAAAGCGTTTTATATTAGACTTAATCCGTATATTCATAAAATTTTCATGCCACAAAGTATTCAATAAACAATTTCCAGTGATTCTTAATTTTTAAGATAAAACCTCAATTAACCTTAGGAATATCAACATTTACTGTACAATATATTTTTATTAATTTTGTAAGTTAATACATAAGATAATAATTACATTCGAATTATGAACAGTGCAACCCCGATTCACATTCGACTTTGTTATTCATTAGAGCAAAAAAGGCATAACCGTATTTGTCCTTTATTCTACCAAGAACAAAAAAGTGTAATTTAAATTATATTTTTATTTTTTTAGAATGAAAGAATAAATCATTGTTTTTAAGGGTCAAATAAAAAACTTGTTATTCATCAATCAGTATTGCTCGAATAAAAGATTAGAATTTTAAAATCATTTGTTTACGTCAAATAAGAAAATATCTTGTTATTCGTCATTGAAATTTAGACTAATACAAAAATAACTTGTTATTATTCATTCAAAGTTTGTCAAATAAAAGAATGTATTTTTATTCGCTATTTTCTCTACGAAGATTAACGAATGATTTTTCAATTTATTATCTTTTATTCATAAGAATAAGAATATTGTCAACCCTGATTCTCACAATAGCTTTTACGTTTTTCTTTGTACGATAACCAACTAATGTGGGACGAAGGCACCCTAAGTTAGTCAAATCACGGAGACGTATAATTGTTTTTATTCTAATTGCTATAAAACACCACAGAATGAATAATAATAATTATGAAAAATACGATTTAATTTCTATCTATGCGTTAATAATACAGTACAAACAATTTTCAGGAACTCGGTTGACTCGTTTCAAATGAACGAGAGCACGTAAAAACACGACGGCCGAACGCAACTGTTTAGTCATGTATACATCTTACCTCGGAAAAAGTGAAATATCTTTCTCAGGTATCCGGTGACCTATAAATAAAAATGATATAAAAATACTACAGAAAATTTACTACAAATCGAAGTAAACTTCTATCACTTTCATGATTTAGAAGTTGATCTTATTTTGTAAATAAGTGTTTTCTTCATAAGACGCAATGTATTTAACTATCAAATATAATCGCAATTATTTCATTTAAATGACCGGTGAGGTATGATTTTCAACTTCAAATCACAGTAAGAACGTGTTATTCTGTATATTTTTCAGATATTTTAGTGATTTAATTCTACATACGCTAGTACTACTTCTCATACACTCTCCACTGCCAGGTCCTCTACTAGTTCATCCGACTCTCCACATTCACCGATCAATCGATTCAGGAATCTTATCGACTCCTTCAACCTTCTTGTAAACATACATTCAAGGAATTGAATATCTCAACACTTCCCTGCATTTATATTTATGAAACGGTCGTGCTTGTTAAGACCGAATTACTGAAGTGCCACCCTTTCTTTATACGAAACAGTCTCGTTCACGAACACAATACTCACAATAGTAGTAATATTCATCGCCCTAGATTGTCAACCACTCTTTGCCAAAAAGGACCAAATCATTCGGGAATCGTTCTATATAATTCCCTGCCCAATAATATAAAAGACATTATGAAATTGAATCTCTTCAAATCCACGGTTAAAAGTTATCAATTGCACCAGAGCTTCTAGAATGTAAAATAATTTATTGATTTTAATAAAAGTTAAATCCGTCTTGTATTTTATCACTCCATTGCTGTAGCACTTTTTAAATAACTTATAACAACTTCAAAAACTATTTTCTTGCATGATTGTGTCGTCTTATGACTTATATTAATTTAGTTTTATGTGCACTCAACTTTGGCACGGTTGTGTACATAAATTCTGTAGCCCCATACTGGCCCGGGTTTTACTCCGGTTTACCTTCGGGTAGAGGCGCATTTCTTATACAGGTTCTCTAGGCTTTGTGTAGGGGCGTGTTTATTGTAACAATAAATCGTGAATTTAGTGTTATTTCAATTCTTATGAATTGTAAACACTATTCTCAGAATAATCTATAGTTCGATGATAATTTGTACATGTAAAATAATTTTTTTGCGTTAAATTACAAACATATTGACATTCTATTTGTATTATAACTCGTCGCTAACATTTTATCTTATCTAGGAATTTTTAAATCCGCGTCTGCTTTAGGGCCCTTGATCGGAATTGATGGGATGATCCCTTGCTTGCTTCCGGGGAGTAAATTAGTTTATTGTCCTGCACGTGGTCAAACGCAGTTTGTACTGCTTTTTTGACAATAAATTTATTTATTTACTATCTTAAGTGAAACTCAATAAAGAGCGCATTGTCGCTTCGCGACGTCCAGGAAGTTTATTGAGTCTCAATAAATCCATTTCTATGTGTCGTATTATGACTGGCGGGTTTTTGTAATCTACTTCTTAGGTCCGTAAAGAGGCGTCTATTCTGTCATATTTTCTATAAATTATACCCTCCTAATCCCCCCCACAACTTTAAATTTATAGAACTTGTTTTAAAAATTCTTTGGTGTGTGCATTAGAATCTTCTTGTCTGCTACTGATGAACGAACTCTTATCATATTTTGCACAGATTCCAGATTCGCCTTGTAAATTTAAAAAAAAACATCCATGAAGACATTAAGACTCAGTAAACCCATTTCCCTTTGTCGTAATCGATTATTTGGAATTATGATTTTTAAATTTTCCGAAAACTACCCCCTTCCAGATTTTTATAATTTGTTCGGTCAAGAACAATAATTAAAAATTCAGTGTTGTATGCATTCAAATCCTCTTTCCGACTATTGATATAAACGGCTTCATTTTTATCAGGATGGATAACACCAGTATTCTATATAAATAGCAATGTTTTGAATATAAGCATTGTATTTGTTTTTCTACGACAGTGCAATTCTAAGGAAACAATAATATATTTTTCAAATATTGATATATGAAAACTGTCACAAGACCTGTGGCTTGTTCCGTTGTCAGGAATCGCATTGGGTCAGGAGTCGCATCCGCACCATGAGTTCAAAACAAAAACAGAATATTTCTCTGCAAGGTCCAATTTGCATATTCCTGTATGATGAAATTTTATGTTACAACTATTTTAACATTTTTCTGTTCCGTTCACTATCTGTCACAAAATAGTTTCCAATCATTTTAGAAAGAACTACTGGTATTTAGATGGTCCTGTAATTTTGTGTACTAATTGACGAAGACAGCGGAGTGATCTGTGGAGACGATAATCCACTAGCGAGCAAAGCGAATCTAATTAGCAAGGTCTCGTGAACAAAATGGTTAGCATTTTGACACATCGACTCTGCGAAGGAATTGTGAACTGTACTTGAAGTTCTTGAAACAAACGAATCGTGTACGAAAACTAGATTCGTCTAAATTCGCCACATAAATAGTACGAGTAGTTTGAGTTAATTGTTACATGAAGCAGATATATGCATTAGTTTTTAGTGATATCTTAAAATTAACCTGCTCAAGTCCTTTCTTTTTTCAACGGTTAGAAAGAAAATAGTATTCGTTTCTTGAATCCACAAACTCATTGTTAATTTACAGTCGACGGATTCCTTTGCCGGGTAATGGAAAAAATAACGTCCAAAGCATTTAGGGGGATTCCACGAAGATGTAGGAAATATCGTCTCGAGTTCAAGTATCTTATATCAAACTTTTTTTCTCACGAAAAGTTAGATAGTATTAATGGATTATTTTCTCAGTGAAACAATTTCTTTATGATTGAATGACGTAATTTAAAGAGCATGAAGTTCTTCCATTGACCATTCCCTCTCGTTACATTATTTTAACTTGTCTCTCATTGGTTCGACATCCAAAAAACAAAACTGTATAAAATGTTACTAATAAATAAATATCAAAACAAAAAGGAATAAAGAAACAAAAAATAATATCAAAATAATACCATCTACCAAAGAAAAAATTGATAATTTGTCGTACTGCAGTATACGTTATATATCCGAAAAACTAATAAACAAAATTTTCTTTTGCAATAACAAACCATTCATTCATGAAAAGTGATATGCTGTTATAAATAGACATAATAAAATTCTTGACATGTAACTTTCTAACCGCTATCTCGTGAATATTGTGGTTCAGCATCCAGTAAGTAAGGTTATATTAAAACTGAACATATGAATAATATTTTATTATGCTACAAGTCCACATTGATCGATGAGATTAGTGAATAATAATACACACAAATAAAGATGTACCCAAATTCTTAAAAGATCGATCTCCTACCTCGTAGTTAGAAAATGTGACCTCGGCGCAAAGCCTTCTGAACATGTATAAACTATTCATAATAATATTCCATGTTATTATTTACTTGATATTACATGCCACCGTAAGGGTTTCGAGTTTATTCTACAGCTCAATATCGATGTTATCTGACTTTATTTTTCAAATTTCAGTTAAATTCATGCGACTGAATATCTGTTTTTTAACACACGAAATATCTTTAAAAAATCTGACTTTTTTTTCAAATTTCAGTTAAATTCATGCGCAGGAATCTAATGAACATGATGTTGGCGAGCCCTAAAGCCCTAATTTTTAAAAAAATCATGCGAAGAGCATACAAAAAGTTGTTTGTGATCAAGTAGCTTATTCTATAATATATCTGTATTTTACGGTTTCTCTGACGACTTTAATCAAGAGGAACCTATTACTTTAGACGACATGTCTCCTCCATAAACGAACAAATGCACCTTCACAATTATAACATTAGTAAGAATTACAAAATAAATTTCGTTTGTCCTACCGAGAATCATTAAATACGAGTACGGGTGAAAATGACGATTACTATTTTTTGTTATATTTCTTGGAAGCTTAACAGAAGATTTATTACCACCCATCTAAACACCGAAACAAATGTTTTTTTAGTTTGACTTACATTATAGAACTTACATATTATAATCTTAAATCGTTATAAAACGTGCGAAGCAATTTGCCTCTGAACAAGTGCCTCAGCCGTATCATTAAATTCTGAAACATCCCTATGTCATCTAATCGTGGGTTAGTCCCCAGAGTATCCCATCTTCTTACAGTATTTCTAATAAACTGTCTCCTCACAGACACACCGCTTCCCTGCTCGGCTAACCACATTCTCATTTAGGCAGTGAAATGCAGCGCTCTGCGGCGGTGTTCGAAATAGTCGCTGCGGGTGTAGACCTCCGAAGGGAAGTTTATTCTCCCGGACAGCTTCAGCAGCAGAACAGAAATGCAGGCACAGCAGCCGGTATGTTATCTAAGACGACATTGGGGATGGGGGAAGTCGGGGAAACGTCTTTCACCCGGACAGGAACATGCCCCGGAGATGAGAGCGGTATCGCTGGGAGCGGAACGAGAACGCCGAAGACAATGACAAGATTTTCTGGTGGCAGCGTTTTAGGATGCTGGAGTTGGGAAGATAGTAATAAAGGCGAGGAAACAGACGAGGATGGAGCTAAGGAATGTGGCCTCTCTAAGAGAAAAGATTGGAGTACATGGCGAAGGTATTTTGGAGACTTAAGTATTCATTATTGTGGGGACTTAGGCTTCATCAAAGAAATTTCCTCCTATCTCGAAGAAACTCTGTTGGAATTAGAAATTTTCTGGGATGTAATAGTTGTTCAGGAGGATTTGTCTAACAAAAGAATAAAAAAGAGTTAGTCAATTTAATATATTTGAATTTTATCGCGCATTATTATTTTTTAATACATTCCTTCTGTAGGAACAGTAAGATAAAATAACAAATGGTGACATGCACGAATATATTTTAGAAAAACTCTCTGTGACTTTCAATTCAAGCATCCATTTTATTCTTGAATATATATTATATGATGATCTATTTGTTTTCTTCAACCTACATTTGTCTAAGAATAATGACTTGCAGCAAATGCTAATAAATTGATTTCTGAAGTTTCGTTTCAATTCGTTTACAGGCTATCAAGGAAGCATATTTGGATAGGGACATTTCATATATTGCAAAACTTAAAAATCAAAGTTTTGAGCAGATCATAAACGTTTTGATGGTAACAATATTTTCGTTATTCATTTCAAAGTGCAATAAAAGGGAGTACCCTTTTATTTTTCTAAGGAACTTGAACTTTTTGTATTTGTGTCTGGGAATTAACCCTGAAACTCTTCTGCTCATTTCTTTGGTGCTCTTCTTTTCGGAAGACCTCTGGTTGTCGCATTGAAATTAAAGAAAGAATATAACACGTTGAAGATATTGGCAATTAATGAATGTAGTTCCGCTTCATCTCGCCTCTCATTTTTATCATCAGTTATCGAAGTTAGTGTCTTATTTGCATGTCATAGTATTGGGTTTAAAATAAAGAAACAAGGAAATCTATTTCATTGTTGATCGATTTCGATGGCGTTATGGTAAAATACCTTCTAAGGATGTTGCATGAGTGTTTGCTCTTCCTCGTGTTAGCTGCATCAGTTGCATCGGATGTTGTAACGGATATCTCATAGGATGTTGTTCCATCGGATGATGTATCACCTGCTTTGGATGTTGCATCAGTGTATCTTACAGTAGCAAACCTTCGATATCGTGCCCAAGTACAACACATTTCAATTTAGAACAACAAGCAAATATTTAAAATATAATTAATCTCGAATTCCGAAATATATTCAAACCCCAGTTATCAAAAATCTAGAAAGTTATCGTTAACTCCACAGTATCTATCTTCCCCACTTTCTAGCAGAAGAAAATTCAAATTATGTACTACAAATAAGCTACATCATGCACTAATTTGTTGTACGTGCCGAGTATAGCACTCATTATCAAGTTAGGAAATTTCCACATAAGTTGCTGTAAATATTAAAACCTCTATAAGACCGAGAGACCGATCGGAAAGTAACTAATTAAAAAAGTATTAATCGTCAATTGCAGATTAATATATAATAAATTCCTATTTAGCTCGAAGATGTGTTTTGGGTCATTCCATGTAATGTGGACCAAATCTGGAAAAAAAAATTTGGTCACCATCTTCAATCTAATTGAAATTTTGTGTATATGTAGTACAAACATTCAAATGATATTGTGTAAAATTTCACTTTCAGAAGTAGTATAGTTGGGGTGCCAGGGCCTTCTGAAAAAGTGTAACCTGTGCGAAATGCGCGCGCACGCAAATAAATTGCCAGCTTTCAAGTTCTACTGTTGGGGAATGGCAATAGCTAGAAATCTGAAAATTGGCAACTTAGAACAACGTTTTGTGCTTTACATGAAGGTTACAGTGCCAGTGTCAGAAAAGTTTTATTTTAATTGCTGTTGTCTTACAAAGTGGGCAAAATAATCCGTCGCGACAACTTAGTGCAGACATTTGCAATAACATAACTTTGAAACAAGGCCTCAAGAAAGCTTGCGCTTTGGTGAACTAACCAAGCACATTGCTGGTTTTAACATGCCAAAGTATTAGCTTTCAAGCTTACTTTCTTGTGGAGAAACGTTCCTTCAAACACAAAGTCAAAATTTTACGCAGCCAATTTTGCCCCTTTTCAAGGCTAAGTAGCAAAAAAACATTTTTTCCAATCGAGTTCTTTTTACTATCACTGGATAGAGCAAAGTTTTTACTTCAAGAATCACTTTGTTTCAACTTTGTGTCCCTTTCCTAAAGGTAAGAAAAATTACTTTGAAAACAGGTATGCTGACCGTCACGTCATTTTCTCACCTTTGAAAATTTGTTTTCTCACCACGTCTTTTTGTGGACTTCAACATATACCTGTATCTAATTATTATTTAGTAATAGTAATAATAAATTAACACTAGGTTCTCAAATACATTTTGATCTCTTTCTAGCAAGTAGCGTTTTGTTTCAACGATATTTTTTGTTAAAAACGCTTTCACAGATTTTTACGATTTTTCAATTAGAAACTTTTATTAGTTTTCAATTAAAAATTGGTGTGACAAGGAGTCTAAAATTTCAAGTCTTAAAAAAAAATTACGTACGTATCCATTTAAGAGCACCCTAAACTCAAACCTGAATTTTACACTTTTCTGTTATACCTATAAATATACACATCTATCTGTATATACATTAAAAACTATTTAATAATAACCTATCTGTATATAAAGTGAAAATTATATAATATAATAATGTTCTGTATAAAATTATTTCAGAACAGTATTTCGAGAACTGTTAAACTATAGCGTTGAAGAATAGTTTTTCGAGAAATCTATATCGATTTTGTTAGCCAGCCAACTTGATTCATAGGGAGATGTTCAAATTTCAGTTCAAATAATTAAATAATTCAGTTTTAAAAAACTTCGTCCGATAATATAAGATTGGTTTCGTTTTTCAAAATATGTTTGCACTTTGAATCGCATTATTCCATGTTTCAAACGTGTACTTGAAAAACTCGTTCATTTTAGCATAGGTACTCACACTATGTTTTTCGGTTAATGGGTCAATTAATTAGGTCTTTTTACATTACAGGAGCGCATATGTCTCTTACCTAACTGTCCTTCAAAACACAATAGCTGTTGACGCAAATAAGGACAACGCTTCCTCTTCACGAAGCGCATTTCATGAAGACTTGCTTTGCTATAGTATCTGCAAACATAGCGTTTTTCAAATTCCTTAGACCTGCAATCAGACCTTTTCTCGAAAAACTAATAAAGACGAAAAAACTACTTGAAACGGTGTTACGAAATAACGCTTATTTATTGAGATCTAGATAACCAAAATTGAGAACTATAGGAGAACTTGACGAAATAACTGACGCTCGTGGACACTTCATTGCAAAATTTACTAATTGGTGTTGGATGGAAAAGAACCAGGACGACCCTTTCTCCTATCATCAAAAGAATTAGAAAAGATCAATCAATAAACTGTATGTAGATATGATAATAACGGATTGAAATTAATGAAAAGGAACGAGGGTATGGAAGATCGAGTTCTGCTACTACCGACTGACGCTGCATCATACATGGTCAAAGCTGAGCAATGCTTGAAACCTTTTTATAAAAATCTTGATCATGTCACTTTGCTGCACTGCAGTGAGTCGGCTTACAGAAAGAGTGAGATAATTATTTCCCGATGTAAATACCTAAATAATAATGGAAAGAGGGTGTTTTTCAAAGCTGCTAATTGTATAGCAATTTACAAAGCGGAAATGAAAGTGAGCTTTTAATTTTTTATCTTCCAGTTTTTAAGGAGGAGCCCTTGGTTACAGGATACATTATTCTTTGCTAATAAGTGGGATAAATTCGTGAAAGTAGTGGAACAACTCAAGGGTGTAGGGAATGTTTTGGTATTGGTAGAAAATTCCAGACGCTTTAGCTTTAGCGTTCATAAAATGCTCACCCTTTAGCGTTCATAAATGCTCATTGTACCAGCACACCACAAGCCCATATGCGATGTGCGTACGCTTTTGGTGGAGAAGCGGGATTCGACCATAAACCACAACCTTTATGGTAGAGTTCGCGGTTATGGTTGAGTTAGAATCTATTTCCATACAAACATAATTCATATCAACCGCGTCATTAATGACATCCTCATAATCTAATGAATTTAATTTCTTACTAATACCCACAGTATCAACAAACTCACTTTCTTTGTTTAACTCGGTACTAGGAATTATTGTAGATTCATTTAGCGCATCATCAGAATAACTTAGAGTTGAGACTGTAGAGAATTTCACATCTCCTCGAAAGGTATTCAATTTCGCTGAATCATTAGGACAATTTGATTCAGAAGTGATATTATTTTGAACATCAAAGTTTTGTGATTCATAGGTTTCGTTTCACGTCTCACAATTACGTCTTTCTTCAACGAAATCTTTTTCCGAAACTTCAACTAATTTCGGCGACATATCTAAATTTTTATCTGAAAAAATCAAATCCGTTTCAATTTTGTTTTCTACAACCGGAGGGTACTTGGGTTCAAGAACTGGTTCAGAGGCTTTATTACGCGCAATGCTCCGCGACATTACAAAGTTAGTACTCTCGATAACAACACTTGCGTCATTTTGTGCAGTTTTAAACAGAGCGGCCGTCTTATTTCCAAGTAGGTAATATCCTAACTCGCGGCGTACAACAGCGGCCTGGGTGACTATACTCACAAATTTACCCTTTTCTGTGGCCATTTCTACGGAAATGTTTGCTACTCGCAAGCACCCCAGTTCCACATCCAGTGGATGCGACAGCATCACCTTCGTACCCGTGAACATCGACTCGTCCACGTAGTTCTCTGATATTAAATCAAACGATGAACCGCTATCTCTACAGATTTTCATATCTTGTCCATTTATTTTCCCCAAAAAAATAAAAGAATTATTACCGCTTTGGCCCAGCTCTCTTATATTTTGAATTACCTCTGTTACGTTTTGATTAGTTTCCACCGGCGCGGGTCGCTCACTCTTTTGAGGACAATTGTAAGAAATATGTTCCTCGGATTTACATACGAAGCATCGTCGTACGTAAGGTCGCTCAAACGCATTACGACTTTCGGTAGTTTTATTTGGAAGTTTCTTCCGGAATCAACTGGTTTCTGTTCGCGACTGGTTTTTACTTCATTCGCAACATGATTTGACGCATTCTGTTTGATTTGTCCATTATTATTTCCCTGATTTTGTACGTTCGGTTTCTGAAATTTTACTGGCCGTCGAATTTCAGATTTTAACAAATCATACTCGTCTAATTTGTTACTTAGTGCTTTCGAGTTATTGAATTTTGCCCAATTTTCAATAAAATGTTCACGGACATCCGGATGAACTTTTCATTTAATCTGATCTGTGATAATTAGATCTTTAAGCTTTTCAAAGGTATCTACGTTTACTCCTTCTATCCATTCAGAAAAATATGTTTCCAAACTGTACCAAAGATCTTCCCAACTTTCGTTTTCATTTTTACGACGCGAGAAAAATAATACCCTAAATTTTTCCACGCTCATTTTCAATCTTTTCAATAGGATTTCTTTTATTTTCTCATAATCGCGACTATCACTTTCCTTCGCGACCTGTTGCGCTATATCCACTGGCAAAAGACCTAATAAATATGTTACTCATTGATACTAGGAACATTTAATTGCGTAGCCTGTCTTTCAAATAGATTTAAATATAAGCTTAAATCAGTATCTTTGTCGAATTTCCCAATAATTCGATTTAAGTCGAGATGAACAGCATCTCGATCTCTAGACTGCCCAGAACTGTTAGCTGAAATCCTAAGTTTTTCTAGCTCAAACGCGCGTTCCCTCTCTCTTTCTAAAGCGGCCGCGGCCGTGGCGTCAGCAGCGGTTGCGACAGCGGTTGCGGCAGCTTCCGCAGCGGCAGTTTCAATCGCGATGGCTTCCGCTACCTGTCGTTCTTTGACTGTCTCTAATAGCGTCAATGTGAATTCCGCATCGTAATCTTCCTCTGACATAATTAAGTTCTTAATTTCCTTAGTTGTATTTTTTTCACTTACATTTATTCCTAATTCACTCGCAGCTTCTAGTAGCACTCGCTTTTGAAATTTCGCAAAATATGCCATTTTGTAAATTTCTTAAAATTAACTTCACTTGAACCTGATTTGTATAACAACAAGCTGAGTACTCACCCAAATTGTAGCACAGATGGCACACTAGGCACTCGGTTTTCAGATCCTGTGTTCTTCCACAGCGTCGTGATGTCTTCCGAGGGCGCTCACGTTCCGTCACAGGCGTTCGAATCTCACCGCTGCTAGACCAGTTGTACCAGCAAACCACAAGCCCATATGCGATGTGCGTAAGCTTTTGGTGGAGAAGCGGGATTCAACCATAAACCACAACCTTTATGGTAGAGTTCGCTGCTACCAGCTTGGTTTCCCCAAGCAATCAAACACTCGAGTAATAACAATAAAACATTGAATTCAAATTAAATAAAGCTCTGAATATTTATAAATGTAGACAAACTCGCAAATCATAAATACAAGTTTGAACTTGTTATTACTTGATATTGCTATCTAAAAGCAATAATTACACACAGTTATAACTACTGGTGTTATGAATTAACTCGGAAATCTACCCAGATTATCCGAAGTTCAAAAAGTTCCAAGTTGCTATCTCGAAATAAATAACTGTTCCAAGCTATGTTATTC
>NNCF01129026.1:585134-597044 GCA_002313205.1 Laupala kohalensis
ATATTCTTGGGTAAAGAATTATATAGAACGATTCCCGAATGTTAAGGTCCTTTTTGGCAAAGAGTGGTTGACAATCTAGGACGATGAATATTACTACTATTGCGTGTATAGTGTTAGTGAACGAGACTGTTTCGTATAAAGCAAGGGTTGCACTTCAGTAATTCGGTCTTAACAAACACGACTGTTTCATAAATATAAATGCAGGGAAGTGTTAAGATATTTAATTCCTTGAATAAAGGTTTACAAGAGTTTCGGGGGTGAGATTTACAAATTATCCGAACTATCCTCTTCTGAATTCTGAAAGTTTGAATACTCTGACCGGAATTACCCCAGAAGGTAATGCCGTAACGTAAATGGGAGTAAACGTTTGCAAAATATACGCAACGGGAAATACGTGGACTAACTGCGTTAACTAAGATTCGGAATGCGTAACACAATTTGCTTAATTGGGAATTAAGATTGTCAATGTGACAATTCCATTTGAGGTTGTCTTGAATATGGAGACCTAAGAATTTTGTATTTGTAACAGTTTTTAATTGTGTTCCGTTTAAAGAAAGAGAAACCTGGGGTAAAGATTTTGTGATACTATTGTGAAATGACATAGACACTGTTTTGTCAGTGTTTACAATGAGACGATTTGCATGGAACCAAGTCGAAAGGTTAGACAAAACTTTTTGAGCATTGGCGTGTTTACATAGTAAATTAGTGTCATCAGCAAAAAGAACCATTTTGCAATCTGATGTGGATGATGACATGTCGTTCACATACAATAAAAAGAGTATAGGGCCGAGAATTGATCCTTGGGGTACTCCGCAAGTAAGTGGCTTTGTTTCTGAAAGACAACGCTGAAGTATTTTATTTTTAGTATAGGATATTTCGACCTGTTGATATATTAAATAAGAAGTTAGCCATTGATGTGGAAGTCCACGAATGCCTAAAGAATGCAATTTGGAAAGGAGAATTTCGTGATCGATGAGATCGAAAGCATATGGTTGAAAGTTTAATATTTTGGATATTTTGAGGAGCAACCCGTTGCGTAGACAATAGCGCACTCGTCTTCCACCTCTGGCGACACTGGTTCTCGGTTGAACATAGTGGAAATTACAGTGGAGGACAAAGGGGGTTCGCGGCAGGTTCTTGGGGTATGCCCTTTCATTCCACCTCAACTTTCACTCATCGTTCACCTCATTTTCACATCACTATTGTCATCTTCATTATTAGGACACCGTATGAGAATAGGCGGTGGTCGTGAACAACGACCAGGGCACAGAAGGGCCTCCACGCGATGCTCCCTGACAGTGTACCTGGAGTAATACACTGACGACTCCTCTAATACAGAAGCAATTTTGACACTCAATTTAAAGTACGTTTTGTGCCCCGATCTAATCCATCGATTGATTATTCTTACACTTACAGGCTTAAATAAATCAAAAAGGGATCAACAGTCTTTTGGAACAACAAACAATTTATTATAAAAACACAAATACTATATTGGCAACACAACCCTTACATTGACCAATGATTACCACACAAATTAGATATTCTTATTATTTACCAACATCCTCGATTCTAGTCTTCTCGTATCTTCTCGTCTCGATGTTGAAGCGCCGACCTCGCACCAGGATGCTCGGGCCTCCCCGGAAACCACTCACGCTATTGACGCCTCGACACAACCAACTTTCAGGAATCACAAAGAATGATGAAATCAAGCTTCTTCTATATCATATCACTCGAAAGAGAGTTCAACATATAACAAGGTGTGCTCTTAACAGACCGAGAACCAGAACTTCTCAACCCGCGTACTTCTAGGAAAGTTCCTTTATCTCGTACTTAACTGACCGAGTGAGTATAAGTGAGCGAGTTTAATGAATGAATGAATGAATGAATGAGAGTTTTTCCTCTTGTTTCTTTCGTGAGGTAAGCTTTATGAAGAGTGGGGGTAGGGTTCACATCCCGCAGCCATACGGTGTGTTCACCAGGGCGGAATAAATTTCCATTGGCTTGCGACGTCACTCACGCGTATTTGAAGCCAAATATCTGAGATCTCAGTTTATTAATTTTCAATTCTCTCGACTAAACGCTCCAGTAAGGATCAATGTCCACTCTAAATATTTTCTTCGTCATCACAATTCTAATTCTAATGATTTTTAATAGATAAATCTATGTAGTAACTGACATATTTTCTCTTTGGGGTTCCAGTAAATGAATTTTATCTCTCGTAAAGGTTAATATATATTTATCACAAATCTTTTAATAGCTAAAAGAATAGGAAGCCACTTTTTCTAACACAGCGTCATGGCCGTTGAAGTTGAAGTTCGTGTACTCTCGAAGCTCGATTACAGTACTGTGGGTTGTTTCATTATAGCACTGTTAATTGGGAAATGTAGCGTGCTATTGAAGATTTTGTACTTGGTGCGATGGGAGGTAGGAGGTGGATGGTGGGGACTGTTGTTAGTGTGTGGGCCGGTTAGCTTGGTTTACCAACAACGTGATTCACGTAGAGGTGTTGGTAGGAGCACTCAGTTACTGAGAAATCCATAGAAAAAAATATGATGATAATTAAGGATTTATTGATCAAAAATAATTTTCCAGTAGTTACATTAAATCAATATTACACAGCGATAAATACACTAAAAATAATGAGGCTGATAAGAAAGATGAGCTTTAATATCGTTAATAATAATAATAATAATAATAATAATATTGGAAAAATCCTATATTAGAATTGAAACTGGTTTTCGGAGCCGTTTAGGATAAGGACGCCTATCAAGCTTACATAGCTTCGAAGCTTTAATAGGATATGGACGCTTACGAATGATTACAACATAACTTATAAGTTACGAAGTTTGATTTTTTATGAGATTGATGAGATTTATAAGTTTGGTTTTAAGTGGCTTGATTTGTTAAATTCATTTTGTATTCTGAGAAACTGGCATATCAATTTCCTGTTTTAGTAAGATAACAAGGTGTTAGCGTGACTTATTTGGGTAGAGCGCTGAGAGGCTGGCTGGATGACCGGGGTTCGGTTCAACCGGGGATCGGTGGGGTGGCGATATTTCATCACGCCTGACTGGACAGCAAGGGAGACTCCCAGACCTACTCAACCTGAGTATCAGGTCAGACCGGTCGAACAGAGATGCTGGCCCCATCTTCTCCTTCTCTCAAGGCCAATAAATTGCAGAGCTCTACCCTCCGCGAACACCGTGGGCACCTGTAGTGAGATAGTTTATCTCTGGCTTCACAAAGTTTTTTTTTCGTTTTCATTTTCATTATCCAAATCCTAGTTTCTCGGCTGTTATACCATTACCTGGGTTACTTATCTATCTTTCTTTCTCGTTTTCCATCTTTATTTCTTATTGCCGTCGCCGAACGAAGGCGATGTTCCCGTTCCTATCCGCAGGGAGGTGTGAACTGTCTACTATCTATTTACTACCTTATTCCTTTGCGCACAATCAATATGTCTGTGATATATCTATCGAAGATTTTATATCGTTTTTCTATTGCTATATAATCTTACCAGTTTCTGTCACTAAATCCATTCTCTTCATGTTGCCTTGCCATATTACACGTTCTTGTCCAAATAAGTTACATGTAGGGAGAACATGGTTTACATTGTCCATCTCTGCTCCGCATGGACATATATTAGTCTCCGATAACCCCATTCTTTGCCAATATGATTTAATATCCCCATGTCCCGTTATCATTTTTATTATTTGTGGTAGGTATGAACAATTTTTTGTTTTTATATGCAAATCTCACATTTGGTATGAATTTATATGTTAACCTACCTTCTTTCGCTTTATCCCAGCGGATTTGCCAACCTTCCATTGGAGCCTGTGTTATTTTTCCCTTCCATCCACTTGCATTCCTGGTTATCGTTTCCTCGCCAATTTGTACTTATCCCAGTGTCCTTAGCGTGTATCTCAAATAATGCTTGTCTAATTTGATGTGTATGGGTGGTATTCCGCGGATTACCTGCATAACTTTTGTAGAGGTACTTGTATAAGACCCACTCCAGTATATTATGCATTGTCTATGGTAACTTGTTAGTCGTCGTGACATATGAACTAATTTTGATTTCGCATAACAAACACTACTGCAATATAGTATTTGCGGTAACAATACCACCTTATTGATTTTAATTAACTGTGTTGTTCCTATAACGATTTATAACAAAATTTATAATCTTTGTGAATATATTATTACGTTCAGCTCCTTATTTATCAAACGGATATTTAATAACGTAAACGCCGTATTTTTCATAACGCCAACCAAGGAAATGTTTTAAGAAGGAGATACTATCATGTAAATTATGGTTAGTTACACCTCAAAACTAGTATTTTTCGATTCGTACGATTGTTTTAAACCTTACTATCTGATCGTGTTTTCCATTTAAACTATATTTACAGAAAAAATATTTGGTGGGCATTAATGACCCACAATACCTTAATTAAGACATCATTTCAGTTTCTGTGAGAAAATGTTGTTTATTTAAATACCCGGAAAAGAGTTTTTGGGCTTCCCCATAAATTGTTTAATGAGTGCTACCAATTTCCAGGACTGAAATGGTTTTAGTTCGTTTCATTTAGGTGAATGGTTAGTATGATAATTATTTTTTATTTGATCTCAAGGATTCTTTTAGATTTTTTAATTTTTGTGTCAAGATTGTGAAATCAAAAATCTAAAAACATTTTTTTCGAAACCGAAAATTTCGATATTTTATGTTTAATGGGAAAAGGGGGTAAAAATGTTTGGTGCTTTATATTAATCTACGTAGACAGAAAATTATTACAGATATAATGTTTGACTTTGACAGGATGTTACAATATTATAGTAGAGTACCACCCAGTAAGGTTTTTTTCTGAATTCCCATTACTAGGAATAATTTGGGAGAAATGTATTTATCCTTTTCACAGTATTTCACAAAAATAAAATTTTATGTAGCAATTGATCTTCTTCTTTCCTTCAGTTCTTTTCAGAACATAGGGCTTCGGCAAAGGTCCTCCATCTCACTCTGGTTTCCGCCAGCGAGATGAACTGCTTCCACGTTGTTCCAGTTTCCCGGATCTCTCTATCCACTGTCCTTCTTCATGTTTCTCTTGATCTACGTTATCCACGGTTACCTTGCGGGTTCCAGCAGAGTGCTTCTCTCTCAATTGCATTCCTGGGTTTTTCGTAGTGTGAGACCGATCCAATTCCATTTTCTGCGTTTGATTTGGAGATTTATTGGAAGTTCGCCAGCTTTTACCAGTTCTTTATTTGATAACACCAGCGGCCATCGGATATTAAAAATCCTTCATAAGCAGCTATTTGTGAAGATTTGCAGAAGTTGTGTTATATGGTTTGTGCTCTTCCAAGTTTCTGCTCCATAGAGAAGTACAGAATTTACATTTGAGTTTTATTTACGGAGTTTAGTTTTAGTAGAGATGTTTCTCCTCTTTCAGATTTTTCTCAGTTGTATAAAACTGACGCTTGCCTTTGCAATTCTCTACTTTACACCTTTTTCCGTTATACCAGTTTGCGTCACTACACTTCCCAAATATGTAAACTCTTGGACTTCTTTAATTTTTTCTTGCTGTATTTCAGAACCTTCTTGTGTTGTTGTATTCAATCTCATAGATTTAATTTTTTTGGAATTGATAGCCAGCTTTACTTGCTTCTTTACACAGGTCTTCAAGTTTGTCTTTCATTCCAGTAACCGTTTCTGACAGAAGGCAGACGTCGTCCGCTATTCCAAATCTTCCAAGGACCCCGTTAATCCCATCTTATACCTCTCTCTGCTAGCGCTGTTACTTTCTTCATTATATCATCTAGGACTATGATAAATAACAGGTTACAACACATCCCTGTTTCACTCTAGAATTGACAGGCAGCCACCTTGATGTTTTTTCCATTGCATACGATCTAAGATCAGATATCATTGTATAGTTATTTTATCAAATCTATCAGCGTTCTTGATATTTTATACTTTTTAAGCACCTTCCAAATTCATTCCTTTTTAAGGGAGTCAAAGTTCTTTTTGAAGTCTACAAAAACTGCGTAAATGCGACTTCTCCATCCCGTGCTTTGTTCAAAAATAATCCTTAAGCTTTTTAATATGATCTACGCATTATTATCCTGGTCGGAATCCTGCCTGTTCTCTCCGTATTTCTTTTTCAGTTTTCTTTATCCTATTAAATAGAATTTTTGACCATGTCTTACTGGGTACTGATAATAGTGCGATGCCACGCCAGTTGTTGCAGTTTGTTAGGTCTCTTTTTTGAGAAACGTTATCAAAAGCCTTTTTTCCATTCTTCTGGGGTCCTTTTCTCTTCTTCCAAAAGAGTGGTAAAAGATTTGTGGTAGTACCGAAATCATTTAGGATGACTTCCGCAGTAATATTATCAATACCAGGGGGTCTTTCCCCGTTTTAATGCCTTTAAGGCTTCTTTTATTTCTCTTTTTGTAGGAGCTGTCGTATTCCTTTCATTTTCTTCTTTCCCTTCCGCCACTTCTCTCTCCTCATTCTTATTATCATCCTCCTCACATATCTCGTTATGCCCAGCATTTGTTTTTTCATTCTCAGCGTTAAATAGTTTATTGAAGTATTCATGCCATCTTTGCAATTGTTTTTCCTCATTGTTAGGAGTTCCCCTCTTCGATCTTTTACTGTCATTGTATTGTCATTGGATTTTTGCGGGACAGCTTCCTGGTAATTGCATAAAGTTCTTTTATGTCATTCCTTTTAGCAGCGTCTTCTGCTTGCTTTGCCATATTTTGAATCCAAACCTTCTGGTCATTTTTCACATATTTTTTTACTTTCTTATCAACAGCAATATCGTTCTTGTAAATATACAGTTTTTTGCCTAGTTATACTTAAATTGTTCTGTAGTTTTATCTTCCTTCTATCCTCAATCTTTTACCACGTACCTTCTAACATCCATTCTTTTTTCTGCAAGTTTTTAAAACCCAATATTTGTTCACTCCATTTATCCCGGACCTTATCGCATTCCAGTAACTTTCTACATCTTGCTCAGTGGTTTGCAAGACTTCAAATCGGTTCTTTAGAGTTATGTTAAATGTATTATTTATCTCGGGATTTTTTAGTTTTGCTGTGTCACATTTGAACATATCACTTTTGCTCATTCCAGATTTTGGAGCATAAGATCTCTCTGAATTTAAAACATAGGTTGTTTGACCTTTACCAAAGTTCTACTATATTAATGAATGATTATATAAAGATGTTTTGTTGTCTAATTCTGAAGAATCATAAAGAAACGATCTACGACACGCCTTGTAGAGAACGTGCAAGAAAATTATTTGTGATATCCTCTTGAGTTCATTAAACGCTTTAATCAGTTTCATACGGAATATTCACGTTCGTTAGGTTGAAAATTGTTTCATCTCATCCAGGATTAATTTGAAACGTTACATAAGAGTATGAAGTCTTGAGGAGGATAAATTGTGCGGGAATGTGATAGGGAAAGTGCGGTAATCGACGACAATGAGATTACAGAGAGAAGAGAGTTACTTCGAAGGACACCTTGAAGATGCGATAAAGTTCTGGAGAATTAAATTATAGGACAGGAACAATGAAGGTAATGTTCACTTATGAGATGAAGCGCGTGCTGGAGATGGTGAGAGTCACAACGAATGGGGAACAGCTACGGTGGATGAGGACACGATGCAGGCGGAGTCTACTTGGACGCTGACCGACGACGCGACGGACGAGGAAGGAAATGGAAGGGTGATGCAGCGACGGAAATGGCGGATACGAGGTCGTTGGTGGCCCTCAGGGATCTCATACTAGAGAAGTTTGCGAAACTAAAATGTTAAATGGCTGCTATTAAATACGCTTTTAATGATAGGAAAAGTTGCCTACCCATACATTAGTTTTTCTAGTTGTTGTTACATTTACGCCATAAATCTTCTATTTATCTTTCATCTGCGGAACTAAATGAAAGACTTAACTTTATCATTTATGGAATAATTAAATTAATGATTATGTTTTCATAATGTTCGCACCAATTTTGAGAATTACAAAGGGAGGGAGCAAGATGAAGGATTCTTGGAATTGAATCCTAATTGAACTGAGTACTGAAGTAACAGAGAAGAAATTACGGATAAAACGGAATAAAACGGAGAACGTGCACTCTCGTTTGTCAAGGGTTAAAGAACGCGAGGAATCTTATGATGAAGGGCTAGTTCGCATGAGTTGAAAGTTAGGGTGAAGGGAAAAGGGACTTTTGAGCAATGGGAGAGAAGAGGTGAACAGCTAGGGAAACGAAAGAAATTCCAATATGATGTGGATGGTTCACAGGTCTTGGCGTAGGTGAGCACCAACTTTTGCTAAGTACACGCCACCTCCACAGAGGGCCAGCGCGCGGTTTTACGGTGAGCGGGATGGAAATATATCATGAAATGGCTGTTGTATTCTTCTGTTTCTAAAGCAAACAGTTCATGGTATATCCACAATATGATTCAACCCGTCCTGTTACCGATCGTGCAATAATATGACGTGCTATTCCAACAGGATAGTGCATGTCAACAAACTGCACATTCCTCTCATGAGCTATCAAAAATATCATCAAGTACTCCAGCCACCACGATCCCGATTTATGCATGTCTCGGACTAGATGGAAGTCGTATTGCATGGTCTGCCCAACTACGGTCGAAGCTGTGCACAGCACTCCATTCCGCAGGATGACATTCGTTACCTTAATACTGGTCTCCACATGAAAGTTGCAACCTGCATTGCTGCGCAAGGATATACATAAGACATGTACTTACGCTGATAATTCGCCTTGTATTTTACATTTAGGGTGGAAATCTCTGGTTCGAAACCCACTCAGCCGAACAGTGCGGAAACGAACCCTACTCATTTCTCTTCCGTTATACAAATGGGAGAGCGCCACAACTATATACAGCAGAACCTCGATTAACCGTGCCTTGATTAACCGTGTTCGCTATTATCCGTGATGCCCAACTAATACATAAACACACCTATTTCCATGTTTTACATGGTTCCTAAAAACTTAGAGACCGATCCTCAAGTAGGTACTTCCGAGAAGAAAAATTACATTGTTGTAATGCGGTCAAACCATTTTAGTTGTCTGTTATTATTTTTTTGAGAAATTGTCACCTCTTCCGTTTTCAATCAGCTCATTGTATACTTCTCGGTTTCTCTTTGGCCTTCGTTGTATGTACATAAACTTCCAAGCGGTCAACAATGAGTGCTAAACGTAAATGTGTCGTTCTTGATTCTAAAAAAAAATTTGATTATAATTCGTTGTGTAGATCGTAGTGAAAGTATAAAAGAATTTGCAAATGAGTTCGGTGTGAGATAACAGACCGTGCGAACCCTAATCAACCGAAAAAGTGACATTTTCAAGTTCATATCTTCTGCAGCACCCACTTCTGAGATATCGGCTGACTATGATAAAGTCATCATTATCTGACGTGGATAACAAGTCATCATTATCTGCTCTTAATAGTGTCTACAGAAGCGTACTAAATAAATTCCACTTTCTGGGCCAATGCATTGTGAAATGGCAAAATAGTTTAATGGAATTTTAAAACTGAGGAAACATTTAATGCTTGTTATCTAGGTTCCAAACTCGATACGGTATAAGAAAGCTGAACATCTAAGGCGAATCTCTGAGTGGAGACCTGACAGTTGGAACATTGTCCAATGGGGAATTAAATTCATTGCTTTCAACATTTAACCTGATCCCTGAAAAAAATGTACGACGCAGATGAAACAGATGCATTGTGGAAAATGTAACCCTCAAAAACACTCGCTGCACAATCTGAAAACTCAGCTTCTACGAAAGAACGATTGATCATTATGACGTGTTCAAATGCAACTGGCGCGCAAGATCAAATTAACAGTAATTTGGAAAGCTAAGAAACCAAGATCTTTTAAAAGAACAGGAATGAGATATTTTCCGTGTGACTATTACAACTACCCAAAAGCTTGAATGGACCAGGCAATTTTTCGTGAATGGTTTTTCAATGTCTTCGTACCATTTGTCACGAAATTTCATTATGAGAAAGTGTCACGTAAAACAGCTATTCTTCTGCTTGATAATGCGCCTTCACATCCCTGAGATTCATCCGCAAAAAAAGAATGGTTCAAATGTATATGGACTTTCTATCAGCTAACATGACCTCCTTGAGACAGTCTATAGATAAAGACGTGATTTCATTTTTAAAGCGGAGGTTTACAAAGATTAATGTCAGTTTTCTTTTAAAAAATGTTATAATTCAATAAAAAACTAATGAAAATGTGAACCATAAAAATGTCATTTTCGCAGTATGTGATGCTTGGGAAAACGTTAAGACTTTCCTGGGCGAAAATCATACATCAAGACTATCTTGAGAAAGAAAATACAGAAGAGGGAGATATAGAAGCCACATCAAGTCTAGATTTCGCAAACGTTGATAAATACGATATTGTTGATTGACTACAAAAATATGTTAACGGAGAGGTATTCGAACGTCCAAGTGATAGGGACATAGCAGCACATTTAGTATTCCATCTGCCCCACAACAGGCTGAGATTGTGGGAGTTGATGATGACAGTTTTGGGACGATGTGAGTGACAATGACAGTTTTGGCGTTAATGAAAAAAATCAAACAAGTTAACTAGTAGAAGCAATTGACATCCCCTTAAACGTCCGCGAAAAGGAAAATTCTCACTGCCATGACGTAATGAATTTGAGAAAAATCAGAACTGAAGTAAGGCACATAATTTCAAACCGCAAAAAACAATGACTGATTACTTCATCTTTCAACCCCAGATAATGTGACATTGTACACACATCAGTATGTATGTGTACATAATTTGTTAAGTAAAAATGACTCGATTAACCGTTGTTTTTGTTTATTGGTGCGAACACTACACCAGTTATCTGTAAGTTTTTTTGCTGTTTGAATATCTCTACACAAAATAAAATTCTAACATTTTGGCAGTTTTACATAATTATTTACAATGCAAACTATAAGGTAAAAAAAGTAAATCAAATACGTGACTCAAAGTAAGAAATAATGAAGGGGGAAGTAGTCTGTGAGTGCGGAGAAGATTTTATGGATTTTGTTGGAATGAAATACGTTTTGAAATTGAATACAAGAATCGGTTCAGTGACTAATACCATGCAAATATCCTTGGTGTGTTGACGTATAGTGGGCAAGCTTCATCTGCACGCCTCATCTTGAAAAGTAGCCTTGAGAGGTAACAGGGGTACTTTTCTAAAAACATTGACTTACTGTATATACTCACGGAATCTAGGAATATAAATATCAGATATCTAGCTAGATGTACGAAATAAAGATCATTTTATCCTACATTGACCCATAAGTAGGCAAAAGAACACGGAAATTTCTGTAGTTAACCAAGTAGCAGCCCGCTCGAGCGGGCAGATTGTAGTATTTGTAATTGGGAAATGTAGCGTGGTATTGAAGCTTATCTACATAGAGCGTTAGGAAGTAATAATAATAAATTTAATAAATAAATTTATTCTCAAAAAACAGTACAAACTGCGTATGACCACGTGGAGGACAATAAACTAATTTACTCTCCGGAAGCAAGCAAGGGACCATCCCATCAATTCCGATCAAGGGCCCTAAGGCAGAGGCGGATTCAAAAATTTCAGCAAAAGTTCCTAGATAAGATAAAAAGTTAGCTGCGAGTTATAATACATATATAATGTCAATATGTTTGTAATTTTACGCAAATAATTACATGTACAAGTTATTATCGAACTATAGATTATTCTGAGTATAGTGTTTAAAAATCATAAGAGTTGAAAAAACACTAAATTCACGATTTATTGTTACAATAAACACGCCCCTAGACAAAGTCTAGAGAACCTGTATAAGAAATCCGCCTCCACCCGAAGGAAAAACGGAGAAAAACCCGGGCCAGGATGG
>NNCF01129026.1:598090-677505 GCA_002313205.1 Laupala kohalensis
TGTTGATATCTATCTTTTAAATAAGAAGTTAGCCATTGATGTGGAAGTCCACGAATGCCTAGAGAATGCAATTTGAAAAGGAGAATTTCGTGATCGATGACATCGAATGCTTTGGATAAGTCAAGAAAAACACCTTGAGGATTTTCTCCACGGTCTAGAGATGTGGTAACATCGTTTAAGAAGGAAAATATGGCGCTTGTAGTGGAAAAGGATTTCCTATAACCGTGTTGATCGTCAGAGAGACTGTTATATTTTGATAAAAAGTCTAGAAGACGCTTTAGTAGAAGATCTAGATAAAAAATCTAGAAATAGGAGTTGGGTGGTAGGCTATTGTTAGTAGGTGGGACGCTGAGCTAGGATTGCCAACAACTTGACCTACGTGGCGGGGTTAGTAGAAGTGGTTAGTAATAGTTGTTGTTTCTAGCAGGCGGTGGATTAAGGAAGGAGGGTTCGCGTTTCAGTAGTCACAGCTATATGAACAGGGACATTAATGTGAAAACTTACAAATTTTTCTGATCCCACTGGGAGCTGAACCAAGGATGAATTGGTGAGGAGCAAGAACGTTGCCTCCTGAGCCCCCAGAGGAGCTCTCGCGAGCAGATGGAGCGCCTACACTAGCGACATCCGCCGCGCTGCCGCGCCGAGTGACGGAAGCGGTCTTTGCCTTGTTTATTGGGCTGCAGCCTGACGCCTCGACGGCCGCCGACCGACCACAGGGTCCTCTCGTCTCCTTGCCCCTTCCCCACAAGCCTGCGGAGATGTCGCCTCTTTGTCAGGCACCGGGTGTGCGACATGAATTTGCGCCTAACGAGCGCTCCGCAACTTCCTCTCACCTCCGCTCACTGCCGCGGTGTACGACTCCCTTTCTGGTGTCGGTGTCGTCGCGCATTCTTCTTCTAGTTAAGCAACATTTCTCATTCCAACCAAGCGTCTCGGTGTTTTTTTCGCAAATGAACACGACTACGGTTTGTAAGTCTGGTCGGAACTATTACAATCTGTGTAAAGCAATCACTGTTGTATTCGAGGATCCTTTACTTCTCTCTGTCATGAAGAAAAAATGTTTTGATATATCAGAATCCCACTTGAAAAGTTCTATATTTTGCATGTAATTTTTTGGCCAAATTTTATTTTGTGGTCCTCACTAGGTTGCCAGAAACAGTTGATGTCGCCTTACTCTTCTAGTTCCGAGGTGTAATTTTTTTCGTGGTATTTGCGATTATTATTAAGATATATTGAGCAGGTTTTCTTGTCCTCCCAAGATAGTCGTGTATTTATTGTTTTATTGTTTCATCTTTGGTTACGGTACTTTACTGACACTTTTAGATGACAGTGTTTAAATGTTTTACTCACTAACAATCTTCCCATCATTGCTGCCGCTAAGATACCTGAGTGGTGGAAGTATTCAGAATTATTCTTCAAGAGAACTATAAAAATAATGAAAAGATTTCGACTACACATTTAGTAAATTTAGACATGACTTCACTGAACAAAAATTGTTATCGTTAGATATGAGTAAAATATTTTATTCATTGTAAATCATACTAATACTGGTTTTAATTGCGTAGTTCTTTGGTTGAGCTATTCAGTAGAAAGTCTGGAAGTTTAAAGATTAAAATGGTAAACAAATCTTATGCGTTCCTGTAATGGTTAACTTTCATCTTTAACCAAATCTGAAATTCCATTAAAGTGTACTTAAACTATAAATATCACTACTTCTCAACGATATGACAGGTCGACAATGATGATCTCAAAATATACCAGATATCGTTTTCGATGAATAATTGTTGTCTAGTTTAAATGGTCTGTCGTTCTTGAACCGTGTAATGTATGTATGTATTCGTCCGGCATTTTGATGGGGAGACTGCACAAGGTATTGGGTGGTACGAATAAAAACGAGAATGCTCGCGTGAGCATGGTCATTCGAGCATGAGCTATTACTCTTTTTGATATGAATAAAAATCTCCAGAGTAAGCTACACAGGATACTCATGCTCCTTGTAGCATTTGCTCATTGTATCTAAGAATTTCCAAGGAACGTGGAAGGTTGTATACGTTCTTTGGAAAGGCGTGTCGATTGTTTTTCAGAAATATGAAAGATCATTTACCTGATTGAGTGGAAAGGAGTGAAAATGGAAGAAATTTCGTCAATTTTGTTTACCGAAATTTTGATGAAATATCCGTCGGTTTTCAAAGAAAGCCAAACGCTTGGTGTCAGGAAAGAGAAAGCAGAAGCGATTGAGTAGGTAAGAAAAGAAATACAAACACGGTTTGGGAAAAAATTACGAAGTAATGCTAATTAAAAAACAACAACATGAAAATGAGACTGAAGCAAAAGGACGATACCAGGAAAACGGGCAACATCCCAATCATATTAAAAGATTGGGAGAAGGTTCTATATGGGTTGATGGAAGGCGACAGCAACCCAACCATAAATAAAATTGAAGGTGAATGTCAATATTTTTATTAAATTCTTTTTAATAAAATTAATATTTTTATTTCATTCTTAAGTGAATATTACATTACAACTTTTAATCACTAAATATTCATCACCCATACTGAAAAAAAACATGAAAGAGAAGATACATAACAAGAAATCAAAAGAAACATTTATCACAGAAACACCAAATGAAATATTGTGATTTCTCTCTAATAAAATATTTGTGAAGTTCAGTACCAAGTGAGGACATATTTGCTTATAGTAGAAGGTTTCAAAATGGTGTGGGAAAAGATATAGGTGTTTATCAGTGTCAAAATGTGCTATAGAGTTTATAGACATGTTTGTACTCAATTGCATTAAAATAGATTGTGTTCCATGTCAGAGAAAAATATGTTAATGCTGCTAAACAATAGAATAGAATCTATTCTATTCCTGCTTCAATAGATGGTATTCATTGTTCCATGTTACAATAAAAATAATTAGTATGTGAATCGTGTACATTATGCTTGTTAACACGTACAAGCGACTTGTAATGTACATGAAACGTTTATAAGTATAGATGTACCATAGTCTGGTTCAGAGCACGATGCAATAATTTGGAGTAACAGCAGGAGGCAATAAGAACTAAGACTAATGCAGAAAATGGAATGCTAATTTGTGATTCAGATTATTAACTGGCTATTTCCGTATCAGAAACCCTCCTACTCTTGGTACATGTTCTTATAATAAACTATTCACAAAACACTGGACCAGATTCATAGGTTTTTGCACATAGAGATCCTTTTCGAACTTCCTTCAAAAACTATGAAATATTCACATTCAACACTATTATCACACGAATTAATAGCATATAATGTACTTGAAAATATATATACACTTATACACACACAAGATATTAACAATTTATTTCTTTTGCAGAACCTCTGTCCATAGGAATTCTCTGGACGAATACTCTGCAACCTTATGAAGAACAGAATGAAGAAACTCCTCATTATGAAATTCTTTACGAATAAGGAAAAGTAGAAACACTAGAAGAACCCCATATTATTTGTGAACTAAATTATGAAAATGTACTGCCAATAACAGCAAAACCTGCGAAAAAAAAGTTAATGAAAGTGACGAAACTGCTCACTTGATAATACAGGAGTTACAAAGATAGGCAATGAATAATTCTTATTTCATACCACCTAGCAGCTCCCATCCTCCTGTACTGGAATTCACCTCCTCCTCCTCTTCTTCTTCCTCTTCTTCTCCTCCTCCTCCTTCTCCAACTATTACTTCATCCTCTTCCACTGTAAGATTGGCCAGCCATTCTTGAAAAGTGTGGTCTTTTAGTGACTTGACAATATTGTGTAAGACCACACAGCAAATGACTAACTTTGGTATTTTTTTGCCAATCTTGCTCTACTTTGTAAGGTTGCGAAGCGTCACTTCAATTGTCCGAAGCAACGTTCAATTATGACTCTCTTTTGTCAATACACTATTGTATGTTCTCTCCTCAAGAGTATTAGGGTTTTTGTAAGGAGTCATGGGGAAAGGGGATGACGTATAATCGCCAAGCAGCAGTCCATTTCCTGATCTCATGACTTCGAACACTTGAGAATATTACCAAATTCTTGCATCATATACTGATCCAGGTCATGACACGTCTACACTTGTGAACATTTCATTGGCATCACAAGTAACCTGAACATTCAAACTGGCATAACCTTTCGTGTTAATATAACCATCATTATCATATGATTTTTTGGGTGCAACATGGAAACAATCAATGACATTTGATTCAATTTCTCATTCGCAGCATTAACATCTTTTGTAACAGGGAACTTTATCCACTTGGACGTAAAATTCTGCCCATAACCTCAAAAATTACTTTCGACACAGTTGACTGGTGAATGCCCGTATTTTCCCCCACACCACTGTGAAAACCTGGGTCTCCTATTAGACGCAAAAATGTCCTCATCTTAGCTTCATTTGACAGAGCACCTTCTCTTCTTTCATATTTCTCTCCTCCAAAAACATGTTGCGTTCGCAGAGTTACATTTCCTTCCGTAAACATATATAAATCTGTAAAGTTTTTTCCGTACTCTAATCGTCTAGGTTTGTATACCTTTTCACTAAGTACGTTTACATTAAAGTATATTATTATCACGTAAAAACCCCTAATTACCGCGATACAAGTACAGCCAACGGATGCAGACGTGAGTACGAACGAAATGAGCTTGGTACGTTGGTGGCTCGGAAAGCGGCGAGGCAAAGCTCCGAGGAAAGAAAACAAACTACATCTGTATTCATACGAATTCGAAGCAAAGCTCACGCATGTCTAGGATAGGAGTTTTACTTCGGCCCCAGGAGAGCAGGAGGCAATGCTCGTTATTTTTATTCATATCGATTATAGTTTATCCCACAAAAAGGCGAGAAAAGAGCAATAACTTTTTTTTATTCATACCACCCTGTGTTTCATCGCCGTTTTACCGCGCGATCCACCAGTGGCTTACTGGAACCAAGATGGCAACTCGGGTGACTGAGGACTTCCTAACGTCGTCCTAAAGTAACTGACAGAATATGTACTTGGAGACAAGACCAGGAGACGCCTGACCATATCTTATGGGAATGAGATTTTATGGACCAGAGAGAGGACAATTTGTCAAATTATTAAACGACTTGGACTGACGTCATTAAACGACAAGAGTAAATTGTTGGAAACAAAATTGATATTTCAAACTTTTTTACATTACATAGTACAAATTGGAACAATAGAGGCAGCGATGCATGAAACAAACAATGACGGCTAGCAAAAAAAGAACAACGCTGGAAGAAGCGACAAATAGATACACCCACAGGCAAAGAATCGAAGTACGGATTCAATCGAGAAGCTGTGACCCCGGAATGATGCAAACGGAGATGTTACAAATTTGGTGTAGAATTGAGTGTAATTGTGTATTGTAAAAAATTTGTGAATAAAGTAAATTGAAATTGTCCTCCTAAAGATGACATAAGACGGGGATGACAAGAATGACATGGAAATGAAGTGAAATGATTATGAGTGAATGTTGTGGTGGAATGAATGACAGGGGAAACGTGAGTACCCCGAGAAAACCTGCCGCGAACACCGCTTCGTCCACCACCGCGTATTCTACTTGGATCAGACGGTTTGAATCAGCGTCGCCAGAGGTAGGCGAGTACGCTAGGCACTCCGCCACGTTTCGCCCCAATACTGCGTAATAATAAATGGAAACGCAAATAATGAAAGTGAGACCCTACCATTTATACTTTTTATTGTTCTGAACATGAAATTACATAGAAGCGTAAAGAAAATAAGTCAGAGGCTGATCTTAATAGAGTAAAGGTTTTAGTTCACCTTTCCTACGCATCAATATGAATCAGTTTTCATGAGAAATATAAGGGTATTAGAGGATTTGTAGCTTCATAATTATGAACGACTAATTATAGCGTTATGCCTGTCTTAACGAAATAAAAATATTTAGAAATATAACACCAATTGCATTTTAAAGTTGGTAATTCCAATAATATAACAATACGGGCTTAATTTTTAATTTTTATCCACTTGTTTTAATTTTAAATAAAAAAATAAAATCTGAGGAAACCTGTGATCCAAAGCTTGTGAACTATTGATCTCCTGTATGAGAGATTGTTTGTACACCCCTTGTATTGGTTGGTGCACAAAGCTGATGCTTACCTGCTTCCTTCACTGCACTTTTAACCTCATCCATCTCGTCTTTCGCGGATCTTCTTCCTCCATTGCACCCTTTTCCTTCCCGAATTCTTTCCTGGCTGCTCGTTAGAGAATGTTCCTTCACAAGAAGGGAATATGACAGGCTTCCTGTTCCGTCACCCAGAATGAGATCGACAAAGTTTAAAGGAAGGAGCCAGCCATCGAAGATGTACCGTCTTTCTCGCCTGTCTTTCATTTCTGTCACTATCTTCTTGCCACCAGTTCTGTAATCGTTTCTTAAATTATTCCAGATCCCTCGTTCGTTTGTTCTTCTGTCACCTTTTATCTTCTCGTACTACGGTCTCGCTCGCCCGAGATGCCTGGGGGATGAAGAAGGGGCTGGAGGTGGCCGCGCCGGCGAGCACAGAAGGTGGGGGATGTTGGCAGGTTACTCGGGGAAGAGTCGGTGCTGGAGCGCAGACAGAAGGGAGGATCAGAAGGAACAAGTTATTACAGCGATGATGATTAGAAACTGCGCGCGGGTGTAACTTCGTAATTAAAACAGAAGTCGTTAACTAACCGACGATGGGGGAGGCTGCTGCGGTTGCGCGGCGCGGCTGTTGCGTGGCAGGAGGGGATAGGTAGGAAAACTGCCCGTGAGGGGGAGGGACGGATCAACAGAGCGGAGACACGGGAGATGAGAATTGTGTTAGTGATTACAAGAGGCGTCCGTCTTAGAAGTCATGGAATATCAGTTTGACAGAGATGGTGACAGTGTGAAAGGTCGGGATATTTCTGGAGAAGAGAGAAGTGATGATCTTGGCACCACTTAAGAGATCAGAGGTGGTGTGGCTTAAAGCTGGGCCAATGTTAGAACAAAGGATTGAGAAATATTAGAAGTCTTTGTCCATGTTTTCCTTCTTACTTTACTCTGATTTTTTTTCGAGAGACCGAATTCCAATCATTTCCCCGCCCCTCTGGTAGCTCATGGCTAGCATGCTTGCTTGCCACTGAGTCACATCAGGTTCAATTCTCGGCGGGGCCAGAAAAAAATGTAGCTTTTCACTTCAATGACAGTTGATATAGCTCTGACAATTGAAAACTTATCCTTCTATCCACCTCTCACAACTCCTAATATCACTAACTCTTACTTTTACTAACTATTCCCATTGATAGCTCCACGTTGGCCAAGTTGTTGGTAAACCCAGCTAACCGCTAACAATAGCCGTACCATCCCCCTGCTACCTTTTATAGCGTCACGTAGATAAACTTCAGTAGCACGATACATTTCCCATTTACAAATACTACAGTGAGTGAATAATCATTTCCATAAAACTCCCTCGTTACTTTTGCGTATTTTTTACTAATCGTATTTTCATCTTTAAAAAATTTGATAATATAGTTACATTTATATTCTGGATAAAAGGAATGAATATTATTATCAAGGAATTTACATGCAAATTTTTATTTCTCAAATATTTGTGATCAGACATATTCTATATGTAAGATCTGATGTCTCATTCATCTATATGTAAGATCTAATGAGACTCAATATTGTTGAAAAGCGGACAAATAAAAGTTGAACTGTTAAAAGAAAATACGTACTACATTTGAGGTCTTAGTGTGAATACGATTTTTCAGTAGCCCAGTCAAAATGTAATGTGTGGAAGCATATTACAAATTATTAAAATATAATTCCTAATTTGATAATGTAATATCCAAAGTAGATAATTTGCTCGACATATTTCAAACTCGAACTAATTTAATAACACCTGTTTGTAAAAGTACTCGTATCTCAACCATATCTCAAATTTATTATTAACCAAACGGTGGTACTTAATAAAATTAATTATATGACCCTTTATGTGTCCTATTTTCTTGGAAATTCTCCTTTTTAACATCATAAAGAATTATTAAAACACACAAAATCGCTGGTTGAATGTCGGTATCTTCCTAAACTTGCAATGACAAGGTAAACCGTGAGTGTTTTGTGAATTGCAATTCGCCTGTCAGCGTTAATTACCAGTTTAACATATCTTGATCTTACCGCGGTGCTTCCCTTCACGTTTATTCCATGGCATGTTTGTGTACTGCGAGTAAGTTTTATGTTTTGAGAAAAAACACTATCACGTAGAAGAGGAATCCTCTAACTTTGACACAAGTTTTCATGTACTATATGGCATCAAGAGGATTCTACTCACAATGAGAATATTTTTATCTCGTATGAGAGGATTCCTCTCGTGAAGAAAATTTGTTCGGAAAAAATAAGGAAGTGGTGAGACTCGATCCGGAGTGCTTGTTCGTAGGCTACTCACTGCGCCACGGAGTAGCTCGAGAGAGAGAGAGAGAGAGAGAGGAGTTAAAAGTTATCTTGTGGTTAAAACTTGTGGTTGAAATTAAACTTTTATCTCTTTTAGTGCGCAGAATAAGAATATGCCTCACATTTCATCACGTGCTATGAACTATATCTAGACTGTAATTAGCACTTAACAGGTATTAATTTAAGTAGCCATTCGTGTGCACTAATCTTTGTGGACACGATGTCTTCATCCATTTTAATCAATATTAAGGTCAATAAGTAAATATTCTCTTGCAATCTTAAAAAATTGGCCTAAATGCGAGATTTCGTTGTTATTTGTTAATCTTGGCCTACGTTTCAACGGTATTTAGCCATCTTGGTTGGAATGCCCGTCTGCCGTGACGACTGGAAGCGAGGGAGCAATCCCGCAGACGACTCTCACTCTCTATAATCATGTGATTTTTTTAAATTTGACGTGTTATAGTGAATTTAATTACACGATTTCATCGAGTTTACGTTTATTTCCGCGTCTTCTTAGATGAGAAGAAAATGGTCTTATTTCGAGATGAAATTTCCTCTCATTGTACGAAAATTAATCTTACTCTGAGATAAAAATGTGAAATGATAATATAGAGGATAGTGAGAGTATTTCTTTTTTAGAGGTGAAAATAGTGTACGCATAATAATTTGAAAGGAATTAAGCCAGTACTCCCAATTACGAGTCGAGATGAACACTTGAACAACATCTAGACAAATTATTCTAAATCTTTTGTGTGTATACGAATCAGGGAGACTGATTGTCCGACGCATAGCATAAAGACGGAAGGACCAACAGCTTTGAAATATTCCTCGCGCGTTTTACAGGAGGGGTCCAAGAAGACAATACAACAATGTTTTCAAATATCAATTTTAGTTTTATTAATTTTTAAGCGTTTCTTGGGAAACGTCGTGGAGAGTAGAAAACCTACGAAATGATCTAGAATATCGAAATTTGGTACTTGTATTCATCAGGGTGGGTCAAATTGCACCACGTAGTTTTTTTTTTTTTGAAATTTAATTCAGATTCGGCGCACGTGCTTTCCAGGATATGTCGGCGTGGGCCTGCGAACGTTCTCCTTTTTTTCAAAATTCGATTCAAATATTTCTATATGTGATATTAATGCCAAGTATTGGGTTCTGTTGCACAGCAACGAAACCGAAAAGCTTGGAAATACCTAATTTGGTACATGTGTTCGCTAAAATAGGACCAGAGCACAACACAGCGATTTTTTTTAACATATCTTACATATATCAATGGAGATATATAATACGAATAATTTCTCGCTAGCAACGCGGTGGCACTTGACTAGTTTTAAGTAAAAATTTCGCATGTGTCGCGACAAAATATTTTTAGGGCTGTTGACGCTGAACACTCATTCCCATGCAAATATTTTGGATGTTATAAACAAATAATATTAAAGTGAAAATGAGCATCAAAGAGAAATATTAGTTATTATTATAATTATTTTCACTATTATAATTTGGTAGTCAGCGTGGTATTATGGGTAGAGCGCTGAGCTGCATGGAGGGCGGTCGGAGTTCGGTTCCCGATGAGGTAAAAAGGTTTTTCCTCGTAACTCAACGTCGTCTATACTGACTCCCAGACCTACTCCTTTTTGATGTAAATCGCGTACCGGATCCTGGGGTCAACGGGTCGGAGCAAGATGTTGGCGGAGGGCAGGCATTAATTGAGAAACTTGTACCTTCCACTAGTTGTTGAAAGGCACGAATTGAGAATCTCCTTTACCTGGCCATGCGACAATAGACCTTACCCGCGCAGGTAGTCTGTTTACCCAGTTCGAAGTGAAATGTTAAGAACATTTAAATAATGCATGTAGTTGTCATTCTTTCAAGGCTTGGTATTTTGATGTGTAAAAATGTGTTAATTTATATTGTTAGTATTATTTTACCGAACAAATAGTTTTGATAAACAAACCATTAGAAACAAAATATACTTTCATAAAATAAAAATTTACATTGGAAACAAGAAAAATGTTAAAAATACTCATTACTGTGCCTGTATCCTTTAATTCTAACATGCTGCTTTGTAAGAACCATATTTATTAAAGTTGAATCTGTTAATTTCATTCTTTTCCAGCTGATTCATAGTTGTTTTTTTTAAAATAAATTCTTGCTTATATTTTGTTTTCATATCTGTCTCATTGCTTTCCCCGTTTGAGGTGTCATTAGTACGAATATGTGCATCCCTCTGAACTCTTCTGAGAGTTTTTACAATCATGAATATATTTGGGTATAGAGTGAGGAACCATACAATACATAGACCATAGAATGGAAACTCTCGCAAGCATTTGTGGTTCTCCATAGATCCGCCGACTTATTTCTCCATGTGATTGGCGGGAATGTAACATTTCCATCCTAGTCTACATAATTTTCAACGTGGAAGTTCGCAAATCTGATCAACTGGTCATCGCTTGGCTAGATGCTCACAAGATCACAAAACGCTTTCCCTACTTCTTCGGCGATGTCTCGTGATGAAATTTGAAAATCGCTACTTCGCGAAAAACATAGAACCATCAGCTAGTGGTTAGACAACTTTATGGAAGTTAAGCAACACAACAGTAATACAAATACTTTATTAATAAATTACAAATCATTCAATCTGAAACAAAATTTTGTTAGCAAAATTCAGTAAAAACTAATGATACTACAACACAAACTGACATATCTTGAAATAATCGAGTGTGAATATTGTTGTTCAAGATATATTTAGAATTCTTGGTTGTCAAGATGTTTACAGCATATGGTTTCTTAATAATAATAATAATTTTATTGAATTATTCTATTAATTTGTAAAAGATTATTCTTATGAAAATATTCCGTAAAATGCAGATTTTAAGTTATGAAATTATTGGAGCCCTCCGAATTAGAAAGTGTACATATAATTGTGAAATTAAATTGAAAGCACGCGATCAATTAATCCAAACATAAATATCTGGCCTTGCGTAAACCTCTATAAATTATTGTTAATTTTTAACTACAATTTTTATTGCTGTGGTTTAAGAATTAATTATTGCTGTGGTTTGTTGTAAAAAAAAGTATGATTTACTGAAACTAGCATTTGTTACATTCATTGCTGGATAAGCATGATTCAGAGCGGGCACTGTACGGTTTAGGTGAAAGATAATCCGCTCTTCACTATTCAGCTCTTGTATGTACATGCAGTCGGACACTTTTGAGTTATGAAATATTTTGAGTCATTAATAATTTTTTGTACTATTTAGGAAAATAGACAAGATAAAATATATTAGTTTTCAATAATGCGTTGCTCATGGGACGTGTTATCAAGAAAATTAATAACAATTATTGTAATAGCAACATTTATTAATTATTTTTGTTTGTTTTATGTTCCTGGTTCTGCAAAATAAGAACCATCACAACAATTTCTGCGGAGACCTTGAAAGAAAAACAAATATGGAAGACGTATGTCGATGTAATACATGAATTCTCGTGACTGTCAGTCAGGCAGATTGAAGAGGAGGCGTCTTCTGCACTCTTATGATCTGAGTTCAAATCACGCGTTTTCATGATGTTTTTTCTCGTATAACATCACTCTCAACCGTCATATTACCCTCACAAGTGGGATTGGACGCCAAACTAATCAGTATCACAAGTCATTTCACAAGAAATCCATTTGAAGTTTCACGCCAGCTTTAAGGAGTCACAACTGAATAATAATATTTAACTGTAAATTACACTAAATTATTTTTATTATTGTTTTAGGGTGGAAAATGTCTGTTTACTGTTCTTTTCTTTTATTTGTGGTATTAGCATCAAATATGAAACTTCCCACTTGTCGTAAGGTATGCCCTCATGGTTCATGTTTTACCATGCGGTTTGATTTCATTGGCGAAATAATTAATATGTTCAAATACAATTAATCAGTACTATTTTGTATCAAATTACATTATATGAAGTATTTTTCGGAAAACATTTTTGATCAGATTGTCTCTAATACATTTCTTTTCATGACTGACTGTATGAGGTACATTCGTTAACAGTGCATGTTAGTTCATATCTTTCAAACTCCCGCTGCTAGCGCTACTGAGCATCGATCGTCGGCTGTTCTGCCGCTAGTTGAATCTACCGCCGCGTGGAAGCAGTGGTGCGCCGTAATGACGGTCGTTGCGGCTGTACCTTTTTGCAGCTGCCAAACTTTGCGTGGAAATGAGAGGCACCGGTTGGATGTAGTCGGTGTGTTCTCTACTGAACGTGTGTTTACGATACGAATTTCTATTTGCATTCACGGCGTTGTGGGTAGTGGCCTCCAGTCTTCGTGTGCTTCGTTCAACGATGCGCGTGGTTTTTGTTGTGCGACTGCCATATCGACTAAGGCCACAACATTTCACAAGAAGCAAGTCGAGTGACCTGTAAGATGGCGTGAAATACTCTACGAAGATGACACAGTGTTCGCAGGTTATGCCAAAGTTCCTTTACTTCAAGATCCATTGATTATGTGTGAAAAATAAGTTCGATGCATATTTACCATGGCATGAAGTGTGCTTCGGGGTAGTAGCCCCCTCGCACGGGGGTTGCTCGCGGACACGATTTTTGACAAAATGCAGGCTAAAAAACGATACCTTCTTGTGTTGTTGTCGTGTGCGTTCCTCGCGTATTGCTACTTCGGCGGCTACCGGCTTAAAAGCGAGCGGTCGCACGCACCGCACGAGACTCTGGGTTCGTACCTCGACGTTCAAACACAACTCCTGGAGCGTGATTTGGAGTCACCGCGTTTACGCCGCTCTAGCGCAGGACTCTTTGCAGGACCCGCCCCTTCATCTTCTGGTAACAACTACCAGCGATGCCGTATGGAGACTTGCTTCGATTTTAGCAAGTGCCGCGGTGAATTTAAAGTGTACGTGTACCCCCAAGCAGAGGTGGACTCAGATGCGGCAACTGTGCATCTGCCAAGCCCCTCTTACCAGAAAGTGCTGAACGTGATTCAAGAATCGCGGTATTTCACTTCGGACCCTAGTCAGGCTTGCTTGTTTGTGTTGTCCATTGACACATTGGACAGAGACTCTCTGTCGCCCGACTATGTGCGAAATGTGCCCTCGCGATTGCAGAAACTAAAATTGTGGAACGAAGGAAAAAACCATGTTATTTTTAATCTTTATTCCGGTACTTGGCCGGATTATGCGGAAGAAAGTTTGGGATTTGACCCAGGAATGGCAATTCTAGCTAAAGCCAGCATGTCTATTCAAAATATGAGAACAGGGTTTGATGTGTCAATACCTTTGTTTCATAAAAATCACCCTGAAAAGGGAGGTGAGCCTGGTTTTGTAACTAATAATTTTCCAGTAACCAAAAAGTACTTACTTGCCTTTAAGGGCAAGCGTTATGTGCATGGGATTGGTTCAGAGACAAGAAACAGTCTTTATCATCTCCACAACGAACGTGATATTGTATTGGTGACAACTTGTCGACACGGGAAAAGTTGGAAGGAGCTCAAGGATGACCGCTGTGATGAGGATAATGCAGAATATGACAGGTATGTTATGAATAATTAAGAGGTATTTTTATTATGTATTTTAATTATTTTTTTAATATTTGAAACTGTGTCTCGATTTATGTCAGTAGAACCTTTTTGAAATATCATTTTTATCTAACGTTTTAGTATAATTTGTATGTGTCACATTATTTAATGTGAGTTATATTTTTCTAAATGCAAATTTGTGAGGTTAGATTGTCCATAGTCATGGAAGTTACATTTATGTTAGGTACCTAATATTGTGCATCATGTAGTTCATAAAATTATTAATTGTTCATTATATTGTCTGAAATTTGTATCCTATTTCATTGTCAAATAAGGGCCATAAAGTACTTTTCTTTATATTGCATGAATACGAGCACTATTTACTTACTTTACTAATCACCGAATGTTGAGTCTGATTTAAACAGAAAATATCTTTAGCTAGTTGATTTGGTAACTTGCTAAGAAGTGGTGGTGTATATGAATTGGTCTTTGTTATTGTGTACTAACTTGATGTATCCCATTACATTTTCAGATGAAGGTTTTTTCTGTGCATGGAGGAAGATTTAAATTCATTTGTAATTAATTCAAATATTATTGAATTTTTTTTTTCATGTTTGCTTCAATTAGTGCATGTCAGAATTTCCTTATACATTTTTTAAATTTAAATTTATTGTAAGAAAAGCAGTACATACTACGTTATGACCACGTGGAGGTAAATAAACTAATTTACTCTCTGGAAGCAAGCAAGGGACCATCCCATTAATTCTGATCAAGGGCCATAAGGCAGAGGCAGATTGAAAAATTTCAGCAAAAATTCCTAGATAAGATAAAAAGTTAGCTACGATTTATAATACTAATAGAATGTCAACACGTTTGTAATTTAACACAAAAAAAATTGTTTTAAATGTACAAATTATAATTGAATTATATATTATTCTGAGTATAGTGTTTACAAATCATAAGAATTGAAATAACACTATATTCACGATTTCTTGTTTCAATAAATGCGGCTCTAGACAAAAGTCTAGAGAACCTGTATAAGAAACCCGCCTCTACCTGAAGGAAAACCGGAGAAAACTGTGTGAATTTGAACCTTAAGTTTCTATTGTTTGGGAGATATTATATTTGGAAATAAGTTAAATAACTGAATATAGATGGAGCTAATGTGTTCATTTTCTTAGATTATTTCAATACATGCAAAATTGTTTCAAGATTGAATCATTTGCTTAATTCAATATCAAATATTAAAGCATGTATTAAATAAAATCAATAATTTAAATTAATTAGTAACACTTTCCTGATTTCAACTCTTAGAATGAAGTATGTTTTTCATGATTAATGATGAAAATACAAACTATAATTGATGAATTCTGATAAAAAAATGGAATGAGCGAAACATTGAAGAACCGTTGTAATATCCTAACAAACTAAATTGAAGAATACAAAATTAAATTTTCCAACATGTTTTCTGACTAGGGTATTTATTTTCCATTTATACTTGTATAAAATTTCAAAAATTCCTCTAGTTTTTGCTGCTAGAAATTAATTAAATATATTTTTAGAAAGCTGAAAGGAAAATGCTCGCATTCTGTTCGTCTAAGTATTATAATTAAAAATGCCTCTCTCTCAGATTTTGAGTTCTTTGTGAAAATAATAACCTATTTCATAAGTTTTTGAGATACCACACAATGGCAAGCTTAAAATGTGCAAAACTGTGCGCAAAGAATCTGCTTTCCCCCTGAGATGCTGACCCTACTCTTCTGTCGCACCGTTGCCATCCACAATGGCCCGCTCCGAATCGCATCTCGTTTGTCGAATGGTGTATGCTGTGAGAGCCTCATGTGGGCGTGTGATATCCCTTAGGGAGTCACGTTTAATGCTTGTGTGAGCGGGGAGAGGGTGTACCTCTCTTCATCCCCGCTCCACAGTTTCCCTCCCCCCAACTTTCGACCGAGTGGTTACATGCGCGTGCCCGCCCGCGCAGGCGGGATAGGGCGTATGGTGGGTGCACATTTTATAAATTCCTGCTGACACAAAGAGAATGAAATGCTGGCAATCCTCGCGTACAGATCTGCCGCCACCCTAACCATTCCCCTTGCGCCTTTTGTACCCTCCCCCTGTTTTTTCCCCTCATTTCCTCCTTCCTCCTCTCTCAAGCCAGGTACTTTAGCGCCGACTGCCGCAAAAATGAAGTGGCCTCTTGTCCTAAATTCTCGTTACGTCGGCGCCGACGCGTCAGTGGAGAGCTTTGGTGGTCGGGGGATAGCTATCGTACATTACTCTACTGAATATTTACCTCTGTGATCAGAACGCTTCTCTGTTGAGAAGAATTGCAATGAAACAGAGAAGGTAAAGCTAGCGTCGTTCGTGTAAACTCTGCGGAGAGCTCAGCCTTGTTAATTGCGTATTGTCTTCTTCGTTGTATTTACTTTTTTATCCCCATTGACACGTTAGTTAAAACGATGACGAATACCAAAGAGCGTGTAATGACCTGAAGGAAATAGTCCATAGCTTATGAAGCGTGGACAACGAAATAACTTCAGATTGGAAGAGCCTACTTTCGACGAGCGTCAAATGATCCCTCCCGCCTTTGCTCGTATACGAATTAAGTCATGCTTTTAGTTGAAACGTTCGTGAGATGAGAAAAGACTCTACGATATGACGGATATCATCGTCTGTTAGGTATTCTCCAAGTGGAGTAGACCACTTTACCATTGTCTATAGAGAAGGGAAGGGAGCGCTTAAGCATGTGTGACTCAGCGTACTTTCATCCGACGGATTTCCGCTGCTCGATTTTTGTTGATCTGCTTTGTCGAAATGTCCCCGGTGATGGAATTTTCTCTGGGGATCAACTGAGTATAGATACCTTCCGTGATCGTTTCTGTTTTTTGCATTAAAAGTGTAAATCTACATTATTTTGTTTTGATTGATTAAATTATTTGTAAACGCTACTAATACTAGCTTTTAAAATAGATTTTTTTTCTATTTTTTTTGTGCTTCACGTCTGTCCGAACTCAATCCTGAAATCTCATATCCACGAGGAATTTTACTCTTGACCTTATTTTTTTACGCTTTGGGAGTTCTCAGTTTTCCGAGACTTGTCATAGATAACCACGAGTACGTCGAAATGCAATGTTTACTTTATTTGATATATGTGTTAGGTTCCTCTGCGATTGGGACATATGTTTTTATCTTTTGAAGAGTGTCGTAAGCGTACGAAGTCTTCAGCGTAGATCGATGAATCAATGTCACAGATATCTATATATTTTTTCTGAATAATTTCCTAATAAGCTAATGGATTCAGTCGTGTAGTTTTTTCACCTTTTTTTAGGTAAATTTCCTTTTTTTCGCGCAGTATTTTTTTCATTTCAGGATATTAAATAATATATTTTAAAACAGTTTTATTATGATTTTGCCGTCAACCTTTTTTATATTCTTCTTTACTAAGTAGTTTGCACATCAGTGTTTCCCCGAATTGAATTACGCAGAAATCCAGCCCCAACATGCCAGTAATGTTTCTTGAACTGCCATTTTACGTGAACGTATGAAGATTTTATTTTGTTTTTCAGGTGATAGTTTTTCAAGTTTCCAGTTTTTTCAATTTTGAATTTTCCAGCAGTTGTGAGTAATGATTTGTTCATCCGTCGGGAGTTAACAAAGCATTGTTGGCAGTTTTCTGATGTTACGAGAAAATATTGATATTGCTGTAATAAATTTGAGAATGAAATTAATGACCATTGGATTGCATGTGTGTCATAGTTTTTGGGGTTTCTTCAGAAAGCTATGTTTCTAACCTGGACTTAATGTATACCGAAGCTCTCCTAAATTAAATAATGTACTACATAGCAAACAAGTTGTCATTCTGGAAAGTAATTCCGATTTCAATATAGGATTAGAAGTATGGCCAGGTACGTTAGTTAGGATTACAAGTTGGGTAATTTTAACGAGTTTTGAATGTTTCTCTCTCACGCCTTAATTTCAATTCGTAAGTAAATTGAAAGAGATGAACAAATTAAAATATTTAACTCTTAATGTCTTGGGATTAAGTTAGGTTACATTTAAAAAAACTTAAAATTCTCTTCAAACTTTCTAACGTTTCGATTATTATATCATCATCAGGGCTACAAAAAATTATAACGTGAAAATACAAAAAATTGAAACAAAAAAGTTATATTTAGTAGACAGGAAAATTGCAACTAAATATTACACAAATTACAAAAAAATATCACATAATTAAAATACGCAATTTTACATACGTAGTTCAGAATTACCAATTAGAAATTTTTTACCCATCATCCAAACACGCATCATTGTTGACAAATCACTGCTATATCTTGACGTAACACACGGATATAACTTGACACACTCTTGACAACGTAACAATGGACAAGTAAATACTGACTAATAGTGTTATTTATTCGTGCGGTTTGTTCGGAACTTATGCTATTACTGTTTTACTTACGTTGTAGGAATACTATTAGTTTAATGAGTAATCCACCTTGTACCATTTTCTAAGTGAATTTTTTTTTCAACTCCACTTTTTGCTCACATGCGAGCTGGAGATTGTATTTGGTCATGTAATATGACTTCTGGATGGTGTGTTATTTAAATACTCCAGCTATGTTGCATTGCAACTCACTCGAGAAGTAAATTCGTATGATTGAAAATGCTACCTCTTGTACTGGAATATTTCTTGTTTGGTGTTTATGTTCTCGTAAGGTCACAGAAACTGAAAACAAAAAACTATCAAAAACCCTGGAAATATATTCCTCTGTACTGAAGTTGTAGGCAGTTGACGGCCGATTTTATTAATTGGGTTTTTAATTATGATTTTTCCTCTTCGAACTGAAAGTCTTTTATTTCCGACCAACATTTGTGTTAGCATTTGTGTTGCTTAATGATGTTACTTGCTGATTGCACGGTGTTGCCTGAAATGATTTTTACTTGTTAGACCAATCTTTTTCTCATGTAAAACGGCAAGATCTAAATAATTTTACTTATCCGTTTTAGAAATCATATTTCAAACAAACTAATTTTACAAAATTTAGATGTCTCCCTAAATGGCGAGATCGAAATAATTTTACTTATTGGTTTAAGAAAACATATTTAAAACATCCTAATTTTACAAAATTCATAACCATTCAGTTTTGATACGAAACGTGATTGTATACACCATTTTGAATTTCAAACAAAACGTCACGAAGTCTAGCTCCCTGTTTCACCCTTGGTTAAGGGTATTTAATCCTCATACGTGCTGAACTTCTACGGCACTATGCCACTAAACCTGAAAGTTCCCGAAATCTATGGATTAAATTCTTCTTTTGCGCTTGTAAATAGTTGAAATTTAAATTTAAAAAAAGTACCCCCCCCCAAAAAAAAAAGAAAGAAAAGAAATACATTATTATTTTTTCAGCCATAATTTAGATTGTAATAAAGATTTTACTTAAAACATAATTTCAATTATCTTCTGAATAAGTAATAATGAATAATTTCCTCAACCTGTTTATTGAGACAGTTTTGGTTTCTTGAATGTGACGTTAGCGCTTTGAATTTTTATTCAGGAATCATTTTTGTTCCCTTTTAGTGTTAGTCCATAATATGGGACAACATTACTCATGAAATAGTTAAGATATCAATGCTGATGTCAAATTGATCTTAAATGAATATTTGATAAAACTAATAATACAATGTTACTATGCCAGCTTTCCCTGTATATTAGATTTTCCCATCTTTAATTAGAAACAAAATTATAGTCAACCGAAAAGTATTTGTGTGTTTACCAAAGCGGCTTTCGACAGCTTATGCTTTCATCATCAGTTGCCTACAATCAAGATATCGGAATATATTTAGCTATTGGTAAAATGATCTTAATAATCATTATAATGATAATAGTAATAATCACAAAACATATATTAAAATAGAGCGTAGTAGTATGTTGTAGTTAATAATAATCAGAGGAAATTTAATACCAATTGGTTTCAGATTTTTAAAAGATTGTATAAATAGTTGGATGATAAATGTTTGTTTGCAAAAATATTACTTGAAAAATTGAAATTAGTGGATATTTTGCAACGAGAAAAAGTTTTGTAAGCCGAGCGTCTTACCTTCTCTGCCCTCGGGTGGAATGCGAGGATCTGGTTACCTCTGTGCCTTAAGGCGGGATGAGACGAGGGTGTGTGTGGGTGATCGGGCTGGCGGAAACTTTATCTGATTTTCATAGAGTTGCATGGTATTATGTGAGTTGAATAAAAAAAATATAAGTACTACAAGGTCAGGCAGAAAAATAATGAGACTGGCAACACTACAAGCGATCTGGCAACGCTGCGCTGTTGTCCTTGATAGGGCAGGTGTATCAGTACCCTTCCATAGCTCAGTGCGAGTTTCAACTTCTTCTGTTAACTACGTGATTTTTGAGACTGCTATTAGTGAAGTTGTGTTTTGGTTGTGCGTCAAGCAAAATGGAACAGTGGAATTTGGAGCAACGTTGTGCCATTAAATTTTGTGTTAAGCTTGGAGAATCGGCAAGTGTGACGTTTGAAAAGTTAAAACAGGCCTATGGGGAACATTCTTCATCCGTTGAAGATGAACACCGTTCAGGGAGGCCTTCAACTTCGAAAACTGATGAAAACATCGAACGTGTGAACACTCTTGTGATCTTCTTGACTTATGCTTTCATCATCAGTTGCCTCTTGATCTTCTTGACAGAATCGCTAATGAGCAAGATTTCTTTAGTCGTGTGATCACAGGTGATGAATCATGGATATTTGAATTCGATCCTGAGACCAAGAGGCAAAGTGAGGAGTGGCACACTGCAAACTCTCCTCGACCAAAGAAAGCTCGAATGATCAAATCGAAGATCAAAACAATGCTGATTTGTTTTTTGGACAGAAGGGGAATCGTCCACAAAGAATTTNNTCAACCAAGTTTTTTATAAAGACGTCCTTGAAAGACTTAGAAAAAGGGTCATTCGCGTGAGACCAGACATTGCAGACAAATGGATGCTCCATCATGACAACGCCCCATGTCACACTGCCCTCTCCATAACAGAATTTTTGACCTCAAAAGGCATTCCTGTGGTTCCCCAACCCCCCTATTCACCTGACCTCAGTCCCTGTTATTTTCTTTTTTCCTAAACTGATAAATATCCTCAAAGGTCGTCATTTCGGGACCTATGAAACATTCAAAAGAGTGTAATGGACATACTGAAGACCATACCGGTTGAAGACTTCCAGCGCTGCTACCAACAATGGGAACAACGTCTCCATCGGTGTGTAGCTGCCCAAGGGAACTACTTTGAAGGGGATAACATTGATGTTTGAAAAAAAATAAAAACTTTGGGTAAATAAAAAATCAGTCTCATTACTTTTCTGCCTGACCTCGTATAATAAGTGCTACTCTTATATGTCGCATGATTTTCTGTACTCGCTAAATCCATGCGATTGAATCGCACGGGAAATTGAATGAAACTAACAATCTATACGGTACGTTTTATGTGCTATAAAACTTTCACTACTCTTCGACTATTTGACAGGTATATATTAAGTGGGTACCTGACCGAATTTTCACCAACCGATAGCGCCATTCACTACGCTTATCTATTGGGTAGCGGGTGGGGCAACTCCCGGTAGCAAACCGTTCGACCTAGTCTTTTTGCGAGAATTAACTATGAAGCGTTTACGAAAGATAATAATGTTGAGGGCAGTTACACAATTTGTTCTCAAAACACCAGATACTGCCACATAAAATGTTACAATCCAAGCTTGTGTATCGTCGAGGAGCGAACCGAAATTGGAAGAAACTCCAAGGAAATGTGAATTGTAAAAATGAAGAAAAGACGATTATCAAAACCGCATATCAAAACATCAAGCTCTGTTATTAATCAATTTTTTTCATCCAAATTGTATAGCTCATGTGACATTTCCAGAAAAGTAAAAAGATTTCATGAGCTTGTACTATTTGGGTTTTCTGTATTTCAGAGTATTTTTTGGTACTAAAATCATTTAAAGTTATAGTTTACTTGCCCCGATAATGCTTATTCGCTCACCTATCGTACGGTTAAAATTACTTCTTGGTTAGCCGAGGTATCCAACGTATGGAACGTGGTGAACGACAATCTACAGTATTACAGGACGGATAAGTTATTTAAGTAGTGCTATCCGACTGATAACGTTATTGATATTTATTTACCGGGATAATATGGCTGATACTACTTTCCTCAATCTGGTGGTTCAAGGCAAGTTTCGCATTGTGTCGTATTTAGCATTAAACAGGACATCAGAACAGTTGTGATTAGTGGATGTTAATATGCAATGGATCATCTCTTAATTAGCATACAATTCCCTACGAATACTGTTTTTATCTGCAGGCCCAGACGCGTCAATGTTTTCAAATGTTTGAGCTCAAGTAGTGAAGGAACATCTTTCCAAATAAAAGTCAATTAGCTACTTTTCTTGATGAAATTTTAATGCTGTTATCTCGGAAAGGAGAAGGTGAAAGATTAAACCATAGGAAATCTCCAACACAGCTTTTAATGCTATATCGTACGATACTTCATTTCTGTTATTTGCTCCGTCCGGTTACACACAAACGGTACGAAAAATTTAGGGGACATTTGCGTAATGATACATATGATAAATTTTTCTGATATCAGTAGCACTTCTCGTTTCTTTTTTATTCTTTTTCAATTTTTAAGGATACTAGGTGTTTACTTGTATTTAAATGTGAGGTGTACTATATTTACGGAGACGACTGAACTACTAAACTAATTTTGATGGAATGCGGCAGAGACGAATTGAAACTAAGAGATGATCAAAGTATACGCTCAATCGTCTTAAATTGATCATTTCTGATGCTATATGTTACTTTATACTTACAAGCGGCTGTTTTATGATTGATTAGTAAATATATAGAGAAAACTATGAACGAAGGGAGCTTGAATATTTGATGCGCAGTTACTTTCTTATAGTAGAGAGTATCTAAAAGAGAATTTTTATATATTCCGATTTTAAAGGAGTGAATTAGGTAAAATGTTATTAGTCGAATTTTCGAATAATCTCTCGAACTAATTTATACTCTGTATTAAGAATAATAAAACTTTTTTTTACTGGAAAATACATCTTGCTTTATGTATTATATTACTTCGGTTTCTGTCTGTAACCTAAAATTTTATTAAAATATCTAAAAACTAGTTTTGGCTTGTTGTGACACTTTATTTTTAATTGTGAAAAGTGGTAAAATAATTCTTGATTTAGTCATCCAAGCTGAAATCCCACTCCTACCTATTCTATAGCACTGTCTGCTAATATCCTTACGACACATTAACTTTTGTGAAAAGGTTTAAAAAATGTGTCACTTTCTCCTATGATTCTATTTATTTTTGCTACTATATGTTTGTGAGTTATGAAGAATATATAACTTAATTTTTTACAATGCTTGTGTAAGAAAAATAATGCATTTAGAAACGAAATGAATGATACATGTTAACATTTAGTTATAACAGTCGAACATATTTTCAATATGATGTAATATTATTGAATGAATTTCTGTGCTATGTATTTTGAATGGACTGAGGGTAGAAGACAATATAAAATCTATACGGATTTCAATTAGTATTCAAGAAAGTATTTTTTTCTTATCAATAAATGCCGTGTTGAATGTTGACTTTAATAAAACCAACTACATAACTAGAATCGGTTGGCTCAATCAAATAAAACTCATTCAGCTTCTTTTTGAATTGACATAATTATTGATTTTAATTGTCCATAATTTTTAGTTTGTACAGATTTCTTCTTGTTGCGTCTTGTCATTCATTAGACGTATTGGATAAAACAAAGATTCTGAGCAACTATTTTGCATGTGAATTTATTTAAGATTATTTCTGTTCGTGTGGCGTGAATGCGGAACAGGTGTTAACACTTCGGACAATGAGTCTTGAACTTCTGAAAACAAAATGACTTGCTAACCTCATTTTCTGATAACTTATTGTAAGTGGGAAACTTCCTCTACGTTTAGGACAATTTTATTTTTCTATTCTCATTTTCTCTATTCTGGAACGCCTTGTGTTCCCCTCTGCTGTTAACCTTCCCGACGCGTTTGCCAGTCGATGATTATTTGATGACTGTCCCTGCGCGCGTGTTTTATGCACTCTTCTGTGCTCTTTTGCTACGTAACGTTGAGTCATTTCGTGTTCTGCAAGGGAGCTCGAGAGTCTGTTCAGTTGTGCTATTGTGCAAGGGGTTCAATTCGTTGTGAAAGCGATGACAACGATACGCCCGAGTGCAAGTGCATTATTCCCATTTTGCGCCCTGAATTTATTCGATATTTTTTAGAGCCTCTGCAAGTGCATGAAAGTGTACATTGACGAGATACATACGTGAACGTTAGTGACAATCAACTTAAGAGAATTTGATTACCAAAGCAATTCTATTTCTGCGATGATTTAGAAGTACATATGAAATATAAACATTTATTGGCAAATCTTCCCATGATAAGGCGTAACTTTAAGATCTGATTCATATTTACCATTACTTCATTCATTTTAGCAGAATATTATGAGAGTAAATGCTGGATGTATCTTGGGAACATATCGTGGGATAATATACTCAAGGAAAGCGGTGATTAGACATTGATGCAAGATACGTAAGCGTCTACCATGGTATTATACATGTGAACTGCTCAGTAACTGAATTTCCACGTGTTTTATGTTGTTCCATACGAGTTTCTGTTTTCTAGTTCAAGTGTATTCCCATTAGTATGAAACTTGTAGCAGATTTCAATCCTACACACCGAGATGAATTTTGAGAACCTTCTAAGATTTAGTTTCGAATTAATTTAAGGAGATTTTTGCGACTATTTCGGGAATATTTCCTTTGAAATTGTTTTTTTTAATACTAAAATTTCGATTTACCAGATTTCAAAGTCAAGATTCCTATTTAATTGTATCAGTATTCAGGGATGAAAAATTATGTAACTATTATTTTTGCATTGTACATATATATATTTTTAACATTGGCGGTAATATATTTTTAACGTTGGCTTCTCTATTCAATTGACTGCTCACGCGTGAAGAGTTTTTGAAATGGATAGTTGAGAATAAAGAATGATAATTGATGAAAGAAAATGGATGATTGACAATGGCCATGATGAAAGATGGCCATGATGCACATTAGACCCATTAGAATGTCTGAATTATTCATGTCCTTGTTCGCTGTTTGTTATTTGTTCTCTAAAATACCGGGGTGAAGAATCAGTCGCTCCTTAGTTTGCTTGCAGAAAGCAGAGTTCAGCTATTCTGGTAATTATTACAACTAATTATACTTACTAGTAATTATAATGCAAACACTATAGAATAGTCAGAACCGCTGTGGAATAATGTTCGATAGTTGTAGTGAATGCTGGATCATTTGTAATTTCTCAGAATGATCTTAGTGAGTAGTGTACCTTATTGGACGGGACGCGGACCGAACAGTAACATGCTGAGCTACAGAACCAGTGGCGCAGGGGGTAGTGTTATCCCGGGTTCGATTCCCGATGGGGCCAGAAAATTTGTAGCTTTTCACATTAATGTCTCAGTTCATATAGCTGTGACTACTGAAAAGCAAACCTTCCTTCCTCTATCCATCTCCTCCTAGTATCAATAACTCCAAATATTACTAACTACTTCTACTAACACCTCCACGTGGGCCAAGTTGCTGGTAAACCCAGCTAACCGACCCACCTACTAACAATAACCTTCCGCCCAACTCGTAACACCTATGTAGATAAGCTTCAAAAGCACGCTACATTTCCCATTTACAAATACAACAACTGCGTATACAGGACGCGATTAGATGGACCGCGACGAGGGTGAATTTGAGTTCTCGTTCTTGAGGCGGTCAAACGCGGGGGAAACACTGCATCATGGATGGTCAACTGCTTATTAATAAAGTTTTTGCTTATTGATGAAGTAAAACTATTTTGTTTTCGTTTTTGAAGTTTATATTGTGGTTAATAAATCTTCCAAAGATAATTTTATTTTTAATTCACTATATATATATATATATATATATATATATATATATATATATATATATATANAGTTTTGAAGTGTTAAAAAAATTCACAATTTGATTAGTTATTACATCATAGTAATTAATTCTGAAATGATTTTGTTGAAAAGTGCTGTAACCATTATTACAATTTTATTTTCTAATTACAAAATAGTGGCTGAAATTAAGTAAGTTTCTACTGCTTACTTAGAGTAACAATTAGCCTCTCCTCCGGATCGACAGGTTTCCTTCTGTTAATTTTTTTTCGGGCCGCTTTTCATTTATCTACAATTTTATCAAACCTGTAGAAATAAACAGCGTTGCCCGGCATTTGAAAAGAAACTTAGAACAATCATTACAGGACATAAACAATTTAAGAAAGTATGTTTTGCTTTGTTAAACTAACATACAAATATTACATCAATTTTCAAAGAAAAATTGGTTCTGAGAATTCAAATATTTTAGTCAATTGTGGGTATTAAAACATCTGTGGGTATTAAAACATCTGTTAACAGGTCTGGATTTATCAGCTCACTTTACCCGGCGATGCCCGGTTTCTTATATAATATTCTAAATTTAAATGTTAGTTTCCGTATTTCTATAATTAAATGCTGCTAAATTTTCACTTCTGTTTATTACAATTATTAAATATCAGGAAGAAAATCTTCAAAACTACACAGTTTTAGGTTTTGTATGCTATATGTACATACTTACGATTTATTTTGAAATCCATGCAGAAGGAACATACACATTACACACAAATAAACAAATATCGTAGTTAAGTCCTCTGAATTGTTTGGTTTTTATTTCACTCTTAGCTTATCTACTTGAAAACAATTTTCCTTACAGCCTTTGTATTATTTTGCTTCTACGTTTCGTTCTGTGCTTCACGTTGATTATACGTTCAATGGATTGTCATCCTCACGTAATGCAATGAACTCGTTAGTAAGCTTCTCAGTCAACTCTCATACGAATGAAGATTCACATCTACTGATTTGCAGCCAGTTTTAATTGTTTTTCTACTCTTGCAAGTTATGTATTAACGATACTTTACAGTTTAATTGCAATAACTCGTGAGTGTCCTTTGAAATGTCAAATAATTTCATCGATTACTTTTCCCAACTTTCATGCAACAGACATTCCAAATAACTCACTTTTATTAGTATAGATCTGTTGGATATGGTCATTCGGTTTTATTAGGCAGAGTTATTCTTGTATTGCCTATGGAGTGTTCTTCGTTCATTCTTAAAACTAGAAAATATGATGAAACTCATCGTAAACAGATCTATCCAAATATACTTCATTTACGCACTAACTCTTCCGATGTCCTTTCGAAGTTAACAATTTAAAACTTTCGCGAAGTAAATCTGCCCGCGTTCGCCCACGTTCTGTGTGTGCAGTACCCGCTTTACTTGGAGTACACGCAGCGTCGTGTCCGTTCACTACTAAATAGTACTCCATTTTCCCACAAATTTCTAACGGCCTTTCTCAAAGTAGTTCTGTGGAATTTGTATACTACTGTTTAAACTACTGATTGTTACTGGATGTAATAGTTTCAACGTGTAATATAACCAATATAAACTCACCAAAAGTAGTTGCTATCCCAACACTACCGATGCGTCGTTGTTTCGAGGACTGGAATTCATTGATCTTATCTTTGTATGTTTATGTGTGTTTCAACATCCGAAAGTGCTGTCGGCGGAATATGTATTAATGATGTTGTTCACCTGTTCAGATAGTTTCTTGATAATTGACAGTTATTGAACATAATGCCGTATCCATTGATTTCGTGGCCAATGAAAAAAAAAGATTGCCAACTCTTTATTGGTGGCGGTCATAATTACATTACAAAGATTTTGGCATTGCTCGTCGAAGAATATTACTCATGGTATTCTTTTAAAGCTGAAGGGAGAGGTGAAGGTATCACTGCACACGCACGGGAACTTAATACCCGCTGATTCGTATACTGCCCACAAGTAGACAAATTAAAAATGTAAAATTTGACATCTAATCACAGATAATAATTAATTAAATCTAAATATCACATCAATGTTTCTCGGTTTCCTCCACATATCCATTTACGGAATTATAAAATTTTGTTCTTTTCAATGACTTTTTGCAAATGTAAATGTTTTTGTGATTTAAAATAATTATGGGTTTATAAGAATTTTATAACATACAAGTAAACACAACAGACCATGAATGTACCCAAGAGGGTCATGGAGAGTAGTGCTCTACTATTACTTGACTTCGGCACTAGGAGGAGGAGATGTGATTTGATCCCAGGATAGACCCTGATGCTCATTTTACAGTAGTCTGTGTAGGCCTGGGAATAAGTTTGGATGTTGAAGTGTGATCAAAAATCCTCATCCTTTCGGGAATCGAAGACTGGCCTCCCCATCCAGTAACTCAGCGCTCTACCCACAGAGTTACATTGTTTCCTGTTATAATATAAATACTTGTAAAATACATTAAACCTCGGGTTTGATGAAGTCAATTGTTTCAACACGATTAGGCATATGAGCTTCTCCTCAAATATTTAATTCATCGGGAAATGAGAAAAATTCGTTGTAAAAATAATACCAAGTTTCTTTTTTAGCATAGCGATCTGAAACACGGCAATTACAATCTACAGTGACATGTCTTGTAATTGAACTGTCTCGCCCAGAAGTACAATCGCTTTCCTAACGGACAACTGTATTATATCGTAAATTTTATCAATGAATGGGAAATAGCTGGCGATATGGAAGAGACAGTCACGATCTCGCATCGTCATGTTTCTAGTTGCACGTCTCTGCATAAAGCGTTTTCCCTTAAAATTCTTTATTCTTCGTTGCGTTATCGTTAGCCGACGCGAATAAAGTGCTTTGCTATTTTACGACGCCAAGAGGACTCGTCTACAAAGCACGTTCTCGATGCGAGTGAAGGAGATAAAAAGTTCACGTCTGATGACTCTTTGCTCTGGCGCCGACGTGCCGAGAGCCTTGTAACGCAGGCGATTGACTTAATAAATATGGCTACTGCCAGTTATTTTCCGTTGCTTACTCTGCATTAATGCTACTTCATCTTTGACTATGCTGAATGAATAAAATAAACGAGGAATAAGTTTACATAAGTTACCGTAAATTTATTTCCCAAGTATTCCTTGCCTTTTCTCTTCAACTCCAATACAAGACTTATGCCGAAATGGGAGTTCAGTGTCAGTATTGGTTATTTTCTTGTCATAAAGAAACAGCTCGTAATTTTTTGTGTTTAAGGATATTTCCTTTGTCAAATGAACACCTTGTACAATTCTCTCGTAGATTTTCATGCATTTTAAATGTTAAGTGAGAATGGTTAGTAAAATATAACTAATTGTTCAGATGTTCTGTATAACTAATTGTTCTCTGTTAACTTTCAACGTAGTTTCGGTAGGAAACAATTTGCGATGTGCGCATAATCGCGTTTTTATTTTACGATTTCAGATTACCATTTTTTTCTCGGCTCTCCTTACAAACCATACGGCACCGTTGAATGATATTCCCGAAAGTATGAAACACAATATTATATTATTTTTCTAAAACACCGAAGATACATTTAGAGGTTAGGACTCGTTGTTGTAAACAATTTTGAAAACAAATCCGCAAAAGCACATCTTAGTTTTTAGTTTGATTTCGATGTGCGAAGGAAATTATGTCTTGTTTATCCGAGAGACTTTTATTTTATTACGCTCCAAAACTGAGTCTCTTGATAATTCGTGACCAGCTCTCGTGTCCATCTTGTTTTTCTTTTGTGTACTATGCTAACTACTCTGGTTACACAAGACGTCTTCTACTTTGAACTCACTAATGTTACGTGACAGCTCATTGGGCTGTTTGATGCCCCCTGGCTGTAAAAACAAACGTGCATGCGCTGTACGTGCATGTGCCCTGTCCAGGTACTGCGTCATTCCTACTCGTCACGCTATGCGTTGACGAAGTTGATATGAGATTTTAATAACTTATTTTGTGAGGATTCATTCCAATAAAAACATTGACAGTAAACTTGTCACGAGCTGTAAATTGTAAGATGTGAACTGTTTTGTTGATTCATAATAGCACGAGACGTCGATGTGGATGTGAAAGGTGTAATTTAAGGTGAGAATATGAAAAAAGGAGAAAACCCGGAGTGTGTTCTGCTGAAATATGTGACTTTGCTGTTTGGATAGGACGTTCTAGTACAGACGTTCATCAATATCGGAATAAAAAGTCTGATGTTCTAATTGTCCTAATTGATGTTATACATAGATATTTCATTTTCCTTGCCAATAATGTTAATGAAGCTCTTACCTATTTTTCATTAAATATTGAAAGAACATTGGACTTTTATCAAACTGTCATTTTCAGCAGTGGGTATTATGTTTGTAAATAATTTGATTTTAGATTTTCTAATTATACTATGAGTTGCAAACTACAGTGTCTCCGGAAATTATGTTATTGAACTCATCTGTCACGATTCAGTGAATGGCACACGTGTGTTTGATTTCTCCTTTGTTTGAATGGTCTTTTTTCTAATATTCCAAAACGTATTACTGGTATTGATCTGGTACACTTCGAATACTCTCTCAGTTTATTCGAAACATTGCTGACCTATTTAACTGTTACATGTTACTATGTGAAGTTTGTAAATGGATGTTTATGTTATTTTATAATGTGAAGTCTTTTTTTAATAATATCATGACAACATTTGATCAGGTGTGCCTCTTCAAAGATCAAATAGTCTGGTAGTATTTTAATTAATTTGTTGATGTATGTAATGCATAATAATGGAATGCTGTGTCGCTGCAATTATTCCAGAGCTTCCCATATGCGTCTATTATTTGGAGAGTAATTTTTACTGTGTATACTTCTTTATAAGAATATAACGGTAAGGAATCTTCCAAATATGGAAACTCTTTAATAATTATTTAAGAATATTTTTTGGAAGTTTAATTATTAAATTCGGACTCGATGCCTAAATTGTGGGGGTAGGAATATTAATTCCCCGAAACCCCTCACTTTGGTTTAATGTGGTTCTGACACTCATCATCTTTCATATTTTAGATACAGATTACTTAAGAGACTCGTTTCACTAAGGGTAACCCACATTTCTTTAAAATATGTTTTTTCCTGTTACATACTTTGAGCGGATCTTCTATATGATTTAAATTTGCAATGGATTCATTTCCTGTGAAATATAAAACAAACTCGTGACTGTTAAAACGATTTATATTCCTATGTCTTCAGGCGTTTTGTGTGTGGTAAATAATACCCTTAGTGTAATTATTATGTATCATTTTCCCACCTCGGTCAGTTTTATATCATTTTAGTAGAAGTAATTGTAGGGTTTAAGGTACAGTTTTTGCGCTAAAATGTATGTCGAAGTCATGAGATGTTCCGTTTAAATGCTGATGACACGCGCGGCTGTTGTGACTGGTTGTGACCACGACACGCTGTCGACTGGTCTGCCGAGCCATGCTTTACCGGCCGCAGTTGACAGGCGTGCCAACTGCTGGTGCTGGCCTTGGTGCTGCTTCTGCCTATCCCCGACTCCGCGCCTCATCGTTCGAGACGACTTCCGGATGCGTTCCAGCGAACTGTGGGGCTGGCGAGGTCGGGTTGCGGACAACTGGTCTGGTGGAATCTGGGATCTGCTATTTGGATAGGGAGGGAATGGTTTGGCGATTATTTTTTATTTTTGCTCGGAATGTGCGAAGTTTGGTGTGGCGTTAGGTCTGCTGTATATTGCGTTATGGCATACTGTGATGTTATTTACAACATTGAAAATGTGAAATGTTTGTTAAAATGGGAACATGAATAATTGTGTACTCTATTCTGGACTGAAGTAAATAAAGAAACTTCTTCATGGAGATGGTTTTCATTCTTTGAATACTTCTTCTATGCCGGATGGTGTGCAGTTTATTTTGCTTTTTATTTTAACAGGTTGTATTTTGTAAGTTGTAATGTACGTATACTGTGATTTTTTTTCGTTTCTTTGTTTTGCCGTTTTAGCAAAACCTATGGGGAGATTGAACTAATATTATATATGATATTATGGGGCTCTAATGACATTGATGTTGACGAACCCTAAAGCCCCATAAAATACTTGATATTCTGTTTTCAGCAGACCTCAGACATACATAGCAAGATGTGGGCTGCTGCCAGATTATATGACGGATCCTATCCCTTACTTCCCCAATTAAAAAAAAATGTTTGTGAGACTGCTTTTTCTACAATAACATTTTTTTAAAATTCTAGATAGTAATTGTATGTAATTTGTAGATAACATATATTTTGTAATGTTGAGCATTTTATACTGACTATTTAGTCGTTACAGTTCTGTCATTTTATATGTTTAATTGGACGCGTGATAACGTTTTCATCATGGATTCCAGTTTTTTCAATGTGTTCTTTAAATTTGTTCTTTTGCTCCTTTGTGGGCTCCTTGGCCCCTTTTCAGATCCCTCAGATCTCTGTCCATCTCAGGACTCAGGTCCTTAGTAAAGTTACCATAAAAAAATCAAAATCACAAATACCGAACAAGGGAACTGAAATCCCCAGTTTGAAACTTCCACTCCGGACATGCGTTAAACCTTAAATTAGTAATTAAAATATCTTACGTAATAATGAAATAAGTTCAATAATGTTAGAATGCATATTTATTAATATTAAATCGGAGCTCTCACATAAATATTTATTTTAAAGCAAAATTTAATAGAGACTTCACTCTCTTGGTAAAAATTAAATCTCAACACAAAACATCAGATACTAGTAATCTGTAAAAAATCGGAGACGCTCGTGAATTTCAAACAATTTCGACGCGTAGTCTACACGGCACGACTTTTTGGAGTAGCGAAGGCGGAAGAAAATCCCACCCGAACGCTCCGCGGACGCCCATATCCAGGGAATCCCGGACGGGTGGCTACCCTACTCCTTAGGGACGTTTCTGTGTATGACGTCTCTACTGTTACACTTTTATCCAGTTGTTATTTTTTAATCATCATGCCGGAGAGGAGAAAGTCCTACAACCACAAAGTATTACAAGAAATATATAAATATGTTTGCGACGTGTAATATATTATTCTTCAGTTTCTTCAGTGTCTTATCGATCTCGTTGTATTCACGCATGAGTTGGTGAAGTTTTTCCCCACCTTGGTATCGAGTCATTATGGATGTGCTCTTTTTCCTTGTTGCAGGTCCGTAAAATTAGCGCAATTGACACGCCGCATTTATTTCGTCGTTTTTCTCTGAGTGCTCTTGTACCCTTACGGAGAACTTCCATTCTTACTCAGGTCTAGCTTGATTGCAAGTGCTTAAACACTACCCTATCACAGCCCATTTCGCGTCATGGGCAGTTGAGGTTAATAGCTCGTTCCTAATCATGCAACGTCCTGAACAGGAACCACTCGGTCATTAAGCAACTTGCGAACCAGTAAAAACCGCCCTTAGAACAGTGCTCTCCGCAGGGGTTGGCTGATGGTTTTACAAACAGCTGTTAAGAACTGAAAATGAATTTTTGATGTGCCCACAATATGTAGTTTGTTCCAGATCTAGGCGTGGAATGTATTCTGTTAGAAATTTGCGGTTGATTATCGTGGTTTGATGTGAATGCAGTATTAATTTCGCTGATCGTTTTTATGTATATAATTGCATTTGTGCCTTGTACTGTGTATTCACAAAAACTCGTGGTATGTATGCACACNATATATATATATATATATATATATATATATATATATATATATATATATATATTTGGATTACACGGATAGTTAGTTTTACATTATTAATATTGATTAATGTTTGTATTCAGTGATTTAGTTTAAAACGGTTACTAAAGCTCACCTTGTCGAACAAAAGCATTTCAAAAGTACTTGTGCGCACTAGTCCTATAGAGCGCACAAGTACTTTTGAAATGCTTTTGTTATTATATTACTATTATGTGTGTGTGTCATACTGTGTGTATGTGTGTGTTTTACTGAAAAGCGAAGTTTTGGGTACCAATGGATATACATAGATATGAGCTTCTGAATGATACTTCCTTATTTGTCTGACGTACATCCATGTTCACAGATGGTCGATATACTATCACGAAATAATCATGCATGCTACGTGTTTCCATATGCTTATCGTTCTCGCGTAGCACTTTTTTCCTGTTATATAGCCCTTCTTTGAGTGATAACATAAAGAGCAAAGTCTGGTATAATATAGTAAACATACTGCATTACAGAATGGAAATCCTCTCTATTGTGGACTGAAATTTTCGAAACCTTTGTGTATTTTCGTTCAAACCAGTTTTTTGTATTTATTTTAAAGAAAAGGGTCTGCTCATCGACCAATAAAAAGAACTATTATTTAAATATAATTCTAGAAGGATCGAGGGACTCGAGGAGAAATGCAACTTTTTTATATAGAATTTATACTTTTAAAGTATACTCAACTCTCGGAAGAGCTTGTAGTGGTTTCATCTTATTGTTTGGGGGACCTTTTCCGCGAAGAATTAAGCATTTCATTTACGAGACTTCTAAGGAAACTAAGGAATTCTTTGATGTTTCTTAATAAAACATTAACTATAAAAGAAACTTATCACAATTTTGGCTGCAAAGTAGTTGATAGGAAATTGCTAACAAATTTTAGAAAACCGTTGTTATCGTATTTGATGATGCATAAACTACGCAAATAGAGATCGATTTATAGGACTCTCATCGTATCATGAGTAAACTCGCGTGACGAATGTAGATCAATTGAATTAATTTGGAAATGTAATTAAACTTTCTTATTACGTGTGGTGTTTCAATTTCATGTGTAAACGGTCAGTATCTTTTTAATGTGTTGACTTTTTATCACCTTATGTGTACAATCTTTTTCAAACATTGAGTGTCCCAGAAATATAAAGTTGAAAAAGTTTATCAATGATTCTCATCCTAATGGAGGTCATTGAGGTCATCCCTTTTCGTATTTTGTAGTGGTTTTATACTGTAGTTGGTAATATTAATAGAACACATTTTCCCCGTTAAATAATGTTATATTGCAGAGTATGTGTTTTAATTGTTGCAAGTAGTATTTATTTTTTACTTCAGATTTGCAATGTAACACGCAATCGGTACTTTGTGGTGATTGGTTACTAACGATTCTGACTGATCCTCCTACTATGTAACTTTTAAATGATGATTTACGCTAGTGATGCTTGACGGTTTGGTTCTTTTCTTCATACGGTTCTATCATCTCTAACACCATTCGTCGCGTAATAATGAAATAAGTTCAATAATGTTACAACGAGTTTATTAACTATGCCATTATGCTGAGTTACGCATATTATGATTTCTTTTAAATTACTGGGGATGGGCAGTCCAGTCGCACTCGGGTAACTGTAAGTACTTTTTAGCAATATTTTGCTACTGAAGATGGACATTCTTCGTGTTACAAAAGTATGATATGCTCATGTAAATCACGTGTATTGACTTCATGATTTTACATATTATTTCCCCATTAAAATATGCAATCTCTCAAGAGACAGTTGTAAGGCAGCTTTAATACCTGTTGTTTTTCATAATAAATTGAATCTTAAATCGATGGACTCGCCGAACAAAAAAACTTGATCCTTCAGTTACATTTTTTATATTGAAACTTTGTTACTTAATATTATGAAACTGTGTAAAATCTTTCATGACGTCAAGTATTTTTCTCTTCCAGGCGTAATCATCGATGACCCCTTTTCCAAATTAATTTTTATAAATTTTTATATTAAACTATGCGTAAAACGAGAATATAGTTTGTTTTGGAAATTGTATTATAAAAAAAGTACCACTATTCCGCAAAATATTATTAATCTTCGAGACATTAAAAAAATCTTAGAGACCCTTTTTTTGTGTGTGGGAGGTTTTGTTATATTTTCGTGAGCGTCTGTATCAAATAGCTACTCTTTGGAATTATTCACAGTATTGATTTTGTGTGAATCTGAGTGTTATTATTTCCTTTTGTCACAATCTATTCACTTTGTATGCATTTGAATTTGCCGTTGAAATTAAATTTTTGTGGAATACTTCAATTTCTTTTGACGTTTTCAGTAAATATTTTTTGTAATACATACCCGCGATTGCACTTTACTTTAGTTGACTTAATAAACTAATTTTATTCAATAATGCACTAACTTTGAACTGCCTGATAGCAAGCATTTTATGGAAAGACCATAAAACCCTATTACTTTGAAAATCGTGATGAAGTAATAAATGTTTGTTTCCCATCGTAACGTATTACAAGTACTTAGAAGAAAGGAGCACTTCTATTTAGGTCCTGTAAGTACTAAAACACGTTTTGTTGCGATGCGAAGCATGGTGAAATGGAGGGACCTGCTGCTCGTCGTGTAGTTGTAAACATTTCTTATCAGAATAAAAGAAGCAAGCGTTTACAGAGCTGGGACCTTGTAGAAGTGATCAAGAGGAAAAAATGAACCTCTTTATTGGAGTATATCTCATTTACGTGTCACCTACGTTGCTGTTCTTCGTTGTCAGCGAATGAGGTACTCGCATTAATTTCTTCAAAGTCTGGAACAAGCGATAATGTATTCTCCGGAGCCATGTCCGGAGAATACATTAAATAAGACGACATCTACGAGCTCCGAAGTCGATTCCCGACGTGCTTTGTCACATGTTGTTACTCCTTTCCTCTGAATTTCAGTAAAGTTTGTCACATATGTCTTGTAGATTGGGATCCTTGGTTCTAGTGAGTCAACGAGTGGTTATTTTCGTCCGTAACTTCGTAGACATATTAAACTGCTTGGGTTATTGTGCTGTATGTATTCTTCGGCAAGAAGGGGATGATCTTCATGTTCCCTTTGATTTGGTTGTGACTACATGGCAACACTGGTCTTGTGGAATCTCATCATTGCTAATGTTGCCATCAACCAGCAAATAAGACACCAAAGTGACCAGAGGTAATACCAATATTCTTTCTCCATATCGGACACTCACGTGATGGCAACCGTTAGGTAATGCGCAGAAGTTCAAAAGTCGTTACCTGCATACGACGGTTACGGTATTAGCCTATCCTGGGTATTCTCTGTATTGAGCTGACACCTGTTGGAAAGTCAATGTGCAACCTCTCAGCGACTATTACGTGACACTATAAGACGTGGTGTGAATGACGGGAATTTCGGAAGTAAATCCGAATAGGATAACCCAGTGCTTCGATTAGTTGGCTATCCAGTTGACATTGCTCAAATATGTATTCCTTGTCAAAAGTACAGTTACTTGAATGAGGCAATAAAAATTTTGGTTTTACCTTGTTCTCAATTTCCGAATTGTAAATTATCCTGTAATTTTGTTTTGCAGTTTTCGCTCATATTTGTCGAAATAGCTGAGAAACATACAAATAAAAAAATTAATTAATTTATGACATTTGAAATTTCTTTGTGTTGCATTTATTGAAATAAAATTTCATGTAAATAATTATTGTTTGCATTGTTAGTTTTTATTAAAATATTATTTCATGTCGCATAAATTACATTATTTAAACATATTTTAAATTCCATTTACAAATGGTGAGCCATAAGTGAAAAATAATTATTGTATTTTGTGAACCAGCAGTGAATGTGATCTTATTTATACGTCTTCTAGCCTGAGATATGTAATATTTTAAAGTTTTGATCATGTATTATATTTATTTAATTAATACATCAGTTTTTTGTTTATAATGTATCTTTGATTTCACGTGATCATCTAAATGGCCAAAACAGAGCAAATAATGCTTCTTCCTGAGGTGTATGTTGTTTATCTTTGATTTGCATAATAAATTGCTAAACACCTGCGGCATTGCTCGCGTGAATTTTGTGATTTTGGTACGAATTTTCTTCCTTTGCAGCTTACATTGTGTTCACTCCTTGGCTACCACAAATAACATTGCAAACGCGATATACATAACTAATGTAGCAAATTAATGGTTTTCGATGGTTATTTCTGGGCATAAATATTTATCATTCATTTCACTTATGGACCCTTCGACTTTTTCGTAAACACGTTATTAAGAGCGAGGTTATACATTCTTTTAGAACCATAAGACATGTCAATACTTTTATTGAAAATATTACACATGTAATCCAAGACTGAAATGACACAGTTCTGTATTCCTTTCATAATCGTATCAGTACTCAGAGGCTCATTAGAATGCAGGACTGTAAATAGGTTGGATTGGGAATGTTAGCATAGACAATGAAAAACCTTATAAATTTCTTAACACGCGTATTTAAGAGAGAAGTGTCGGAAGAAAAACAAGTTGATTTTATTTGATTTAGCATTTAAAACAAACACCAAGAATTTCATTTTCATTTCAAAGCATTAAGTCTCCGTGTAAAACCATTTATCAACAGTTTAACGTAGAGCACAACTTGTTAACTTTGATTGTCGTATATCATATTAAATTCTTGGGACTTGTAAGTTACCGTCCTGGCGAATTTCATTAAGATAAGTTGTGTAATGTAGACATGAAGTCGTCCCAAACAGATAAGCGCACTTCCATATTTATATTCTAGAGAGGATTAGTGAACATCATGGAAGATATCGGTATGCACGATTTACGAATGATGAAATTAGAATGTTTGAGAAGCGTAAGACTCTCTCTCTCTCTCTCTTGATAATAGAAACTCAGGAAAGTTTTGATGAGCTTATGTTGCTAAGAAATAGTATTCATAAGTGATGAGTTTTTCTCTTGAATAATGACTCCGTAAAGCATGTTTTGTATGCTCGTTTGTTATTGTTGAACGACGTAATTATAGAAGCGATTCGTCCCATTTACTGGAGTATGGTTTATTAACTTCTCCATTAGGCGTAAACCTTAGCTTCTCAGCGGAGTGCTCTTGTGCGTGCCCGAGTGTTGGTGGCCTAATGCATGCGTGAAGATTGTTACTAAGCAGTTTCGAGTGAGGAAGTTGTAGGGAGGATCAGGACTACGTCTAGCGCACGCTCTCTGCCACTTCTCTGCAAAAGCTTGTCTTCTGCTCCATATTAGTCTCTACGTTCTGTAACTTCAACATCGGCGACTGCACATAATGTTATTACTTCTCAGAAGCACTCTCTTCATGATTTAACTTTTTAACCTTTCTCATTACATGACTATTTTCTTTTGTTATTTGCTTACGGGTGTCTGAACTTTTTTTTTGTATGATTTTTTTGGCGTAATTTTTTGTATTTTTATGTGATTTTCTTTTGGTTGTATCAGAGCATTAATGCAACAGAAAATTCTGAGTATTTCAAGTCTTTTGTTATTTGAATATGAGTTTGCGAAATAATCATTCGTCGTCAACAGTTGCTTTACATTAATAATATTGACTCTTGTGTTGTTTGTTAAAATTGCCATGTATTTGAAAGAAGTGGTATCCTATTCATTATATTTCTATGAAATAGTACTTATATGTGGACACAATGTAATATGTCGAAATAGATCTTATGTAAATGGAGAAAAATCGTGAGCGATCTGAAAAGTATGCGGTTCATTTAGGCGTGATTTATTTTCCAGTGGAGAATGGTTCAATTTAATTGTTTGGATGTGAAATTATTTTACAGTAAATGTAATCTAATTGTGACTGGTGACTCATATTATAGCCTTTATATATATTTTAATAATTGTGCTTAACGAGATGGGACGCTTGGGAATGAACAGAGAAAAGTCACCAGACGTGATATTTGTGATGACATTATCACATTAAAAGAAACCTATTTGTTTTCTCTTCGTATCTTCGAGAGGAAAGTGGACAGTTTCCTGTATGGTTAGTCGTGCATTCCTACGCAGATGCTGCTGCGGCTGTGACCCTTAATGAACGTGCAATGTGGATGAACAGATGCACGTTTGCTGGGATGACCGCTCACATCTGTGGTTTGAACGTAACATCTGTGTGGATTTGCCTAGCTCTTCCCCTATAGTCTCCGTTTGCTACCACTGCGGTGATGCCCTTTGACCTGCTCGGAGCTGTCCTTCACTGGCCCGGGGTGTGTTGCCTTCAAGAAAAAATGTCGAACTATTATTAAAATGCCTTAAAAGGTACTATATTATGGAAAAAGGTACTAGTTCTCCCTTTTAAAAATATGAGTCAAATCCATCTGCCAATTTTAAGTAAAAATAGTTGCAACGAGATATTTATAGTAATAAGAGCTTACAAATATTTGTTTTCCGGAAAGAATTTTATTTTATTTCGAAATTAATGCACACCTCTTTTTTCTAGATACGATTTGGAAGTTATGTATGTTGAAAAGATTTTTCACGATTTCACCTAGTTATACTTGAAAATAAATTGTTTTCAAGTGTGGAAATTTTAGGAAGACGAATGTGTTAGTTTCCCTTTATAATACATTCAACGAAGATTATTGGAGTTTCTTACGCAATTTTGTCATATTAATAGTTCCAGGAGATAAATGATCTTTTTATATCAAGAACACGTATTTTCATATTGAAAGATTGGAAGATTTAAGTTACGGGGATTACCTTTTCAAAAACATTTCCAAAATTTGGTGCGTTTATTAATATTATTAATCTGTAGACTTGCCATTCTCGTTCTAACTGGTCTGAAATATTTTCTTCAATAATATGAACTACGTTAAATAATATGATACTGGTAAATAGATGACATTGTACTTTGTTAAATATTATACCTCTGAAAAAGGTACTAGATTTCCATAAAAAGTACAGAATTACTAAAAAATTTTCATTTAGTACTAGATTTAGTACTAAAGTATCACTAAGGCATCAATGAGTCCGGGGCGTCTTTTTCTTGATTATTCTCACCATAATCGTTTCAGCGTGCCATGGACCTGTGTTTCGCTGTGTTCTGGTGTTTTGAGGAATTAGGAACTTTCACTAATTTTTACCTCAATTTGTATAGGGCTTAATAATTTGTATCAGAATTGAATCACAAAATATTTGTTTAGTTAGTTTTTCAATCACCATGTAAACCTCTTTTCAAAGTTTCACCGCTTTTGGGACGAACACGTTAGACAAAGTGAATCTCCCTGTGCTAAAATGGAGTCTCCCAACGATCGATGTTTGATCTCTCATCGATATCATACGAACTTGTGTAAGTTTGAATTTTGTGTTTACTTTTTGTGTATTTAATATTTAATGTGCAAACTTCATTCTTCACTTCAACATAGATCTTCTGCTATGTTGCATAGAACTTCTGCTTTCTATCGCATCACGTAGATGCAATGCGTTTTCATATGACAACTTCAGCCCGACAAACTTCCCTTATTGGGAATATATTAATATAGTTATGAAATGTTAAACTGAAAAAGAATTTAATATTCCCCCCCCCAGGGGACTTACATCTAGTAAGTATGTGTTTGGCAAACACGGGGCCCCGAGCTGAGTCTGGCATTACTTCCACGTACTTGTGGAAGGCTCCTTCCTTTCTCTTTCCTGAACTTCCTTGGTCACCTCTTGTTCTTTTCGATCCCGACGCTAGTAGGTTGTGAGGGCTAGGGTATCTTTCATTTTCCTCGTTGTAATGTTGTGGATTTGTATGTTTTGAGATGTTTTGATATATTGTAATTCACGAGGGTTTTTAGTGGGTATGGTTGAGTCATTCAGCGAGTCCCACACGCGGGGAGAGTCATGTTGGCTCTCAGTGCATAACTGCATTTTCCCTACCTGTACAGAAATTTAGGGCTCTAATGACCTCGATGTCGACGAGCCGTAAAGCTCTACAAAAAATGAATTAATATCAGTACGTAAAACGTCTGCAACTGTACTATTAAAATCAAGGAAAGTATTTTAGTTACAGAAGAAGTAATCGAGATGAGATTGGAAGAGTTTTATCTAGAAACCCAGTAATGAAGAATAGCTTTGGAGCTCAGTTCAACTAATAAGGCCAATTGCACACATAAGTCTCTTCAAATATCTATTTAGAACTTCCCTGCGGGAGTCAAATCGAAATAGCTCTAAATCAATCAAAGGATGGGAAGGTTCCTGGAATGGAGAATATGTATGCCCAGAAATTAGCATGTCCGATGTTGATAAAACACCACTCTCATATCGCATTTTCACGAATATACGTGTGCTAGAATATATTCATGATGATTAGGAGGTTGATTTGGTAGCTAAAATACCAATAAATGGTGATGAAATAATATGAGAAAACGTTTCCGTGGGGTATCCATTCCAAGCAAGGTCTTCAGACTGATCATTCTCAATAGAATTGTGTTCAAAATCAGAAAAGAACATACAGGAATCGAAATAAGTCGTAGCTCCATTACCAGAACATGCAGCGACTGATAGTATATCAAAGTAAGAAATTAAAGTCTTCTTTTTATCATGCTTTCGTTGTTTTTGTTACAGCAGGCGCAAGGGAAGAAAATCTGTCCATTGCACTTACTGTACTGAAAATCTGGCAGTACACTTCGTTTTTTCAGTAATAGCAAATGTCAAGTAATTTACCATGGTGAAATGTCACTTCTCATTAAAGTGAAGAAAGGCATTCGGCAAGTTTATATCTAACCTCTTATAATGTCTTAATGTATGTTAATTTATTTATTTTGTTCATGCCTCATTTTATAATGTGGCGAGATTCAGGCCATCTGGCTTTCTCTTCCACCTTCTCGCATGATATGAGCGAAGGAATTGGGAAAGAGAGAGAGGTTGCGTTGTTTTCTTCCGACCAATTTTATTTCATTTTCCTATATGCATGAAGTGGGAGTTGTTATGCTCAACAATTTTGTTGTTGGGTAGAGAAATTCTTGTGATGGCTGCAGCTACAGCCAATTATGTGGGAACATGTCCAACACTTAACTTTCCAGCCATGCTAATGTGATGTGAGAGACCGTTGAAGGCTGTGTCTAAGCAAGTAAAATTGTGCAGCGATGACAGTACCGCCGCATCGTACATGTTCCTCGGTCGTGGATACCTCGGGCCAACCCAGCCGTGGCCGTGCACCCAATGGCGTAGCAGCCGCGCCCTCGGGGAGTGAGTCCCTGCCGTCGCGTCGCCTCACCGACAACCCCTTGTTCCCTCTGTTTCGGGCACTGGAGGCAACGCTAAATAGGGAAGCGGTTAGGACAACTACGAACGATAATTTGAGAGTGATCTGAAAATTATAGGGTGAAATTTCTTTTATCAATGACTTTCTTTAAAATTCATTATATTATTAAATAGCTCACACGTTGTTAGTGAATGAGAAGAGTGAAAATTTGACATATAATGTCATTATTGTTTTAAGAACATTGAAATTTACATTTTTGACTTATTCAGACGAAGTGCGCTATGATATTGTATGACGGAACTGTATTCTTGTCTGGAGAGTGCAGTTCACATATTAGAATATAGTGTTGTATTTTAACGTATTATATGACAATAAACCAGGTAATGATTATATAGTCGAGAAACTGGGATAAAATAGAAAGAAAAAAAATTATGTGAGTGTTTTGTTCGTATCGTAGTGATTCCATATAAAAATTTAGAGAGAACTTAATAATAAATATTTTTGGTCCGACGCATTTTTTCTAAAAATAAAAGTAAAAGCAGGTAAGTATAAATACGCTTCAATGTCGTTTCCCGTATCATAACGATTCTTCTCGTCGCGAAACTAATGGGAATACGTTGTTCTATACATTCTCAGATGATATTCTCTACGAATTGACAAAATACGTTTGAGGCTCACTCTTCATTATTACGCGTTCCTGGTATTAATATAAGCAGTCGTCTCCGTATGCGCACTGCGTCAGGATACAGATGGAGACGATGTTCCTCCGTGGCGAAACGGAATGCTTGTTAGCGTCACTAGAGTAATTATCATGGCTTCCGCGGGACCAGGGCTGCTGGCTGGGTGGCAGTGTTGATTCTCCGACATGTCGTGTTGTGGTTTCGTGAGCAGATTTCAAGGCGCAGTCAGCCGGTTTATCGCAGAGGAGGAGGAGTGTTGTGTGTTGTGCTTTTACGACATGTTTCTCGGGGATGTTTTACCTCGGCCTTGGATGGTGTTCTTGTGCCCGCCGTTTGTTTTTTTCTGCGTCGTAAGATATTTACGGCCGTTGCTGGTGGCAGGCGTACTGTACTCGTGTGAAGCCAACCTCTCAATTGGAGCATAATTGTATGATAATATGATGCTTATAATTGTTTATTTACTTTATATTTAAAATGTAACTTGGTTTTTGTGCCGATGAAAAGAATGGTTGTAAAAGTTCTTTTCGTATTTAATTATTTTAATCTTACAATTTTGGTATTTCGTTAAGAATCTGTGAGAGTGTACTTACTACTAAAATAATTACGTGGTCATGTAGATGAGTATAGTTTTCCTCAACGTTCAGTAGAATAGAATTATTTAATACCTTTGTTAATTATAACATTAAATACATCAAACTAAACCTTAAATATGTATAATTCCCTATTTTGATTATTTCTGAGAAATGAATTTTTGTTATAAACGTGCATTTTCTGTAAAAACTATGTTTAAATATGTTTTGTGTAATATGAAATATATTAAAAGCGATATCATTCCTACAAATAATATTATTTCATACAAATTTTGTTCTCTTATCTCCTGCGTCGTCATCTAAATGTAGGTTACTTCAATAGTTTTCTTTGTTATTTGCGTGCATTAAGTGTAATATGTTGTGTTTTAGCCACGACCAAACTACGTTTATTTGCTGAAAAAAGCCATGACACTGTATGAAAAAAAGACCATATTTTGCCTAGCTTTTCTTTGTGGGAATCTCATGTATCATACACACGTCACAATATAATTTATGAAGAGCTGTTATTTCCATTAAAAAAAGCAAACTTTGATCCATCTAGCAGGTTTGTAACCATATCTTTATTTCGAACGAGGTCCATACTTTTCTTAATACAAAAATTCTTGGACCCCCGTAGAAAAATATAAGATGAGATGATTAATTGCTTATTAATTTCATTTGTTTATATTTGTTGCTAATATTGTAAAAGAAATTAAACATTTGATATGCCAGTAAATATTTTGCCATAATTGTTGCCAATGCCGTGGATTTGTTTTCAGTTATGTATATTGTGTTGGAATTGTTTGAGAATCAATCCAATTGTTTGTATTTAAACATAACAGTATTGTGTTACTTTAAAATAAAATAAAAATCTGGTGTTAGTTGCAAATTTTTCATATTTTTGTATTTGTGTGTGTACTATAAATCGTTAATTACATATAAGCAGTGAACCCCTTTTTGAGAAAACGTTTTTTTTCCTATCAAATATTTTATTTGTCTGCAGTAATTTCTGAGTACAAAATTTAGTTTTTTTCATAGTATTTTATGTGTATATTTTATTCCATTTTACAGGCGTCTCTTGCATTCACTTGTGAGTTTCTTTTAAGTTATAGTTGGTCACTGAATAAGAGCAAGACTAGCGCACGTGTTGGCAGAACGACTGCCGTGGAGGTTCACGCCCTTCTCTCGACCACCGGTGGCTTCGTTCGCTCGGAACTGATGTGCCGATACGCGTCGGAAGGTTATGAGGCGAAGGTAGGCCTGTCGGATGCCAGAGAGCTGAAGCATAATCCGAATGTTTATGTAATAGCGGGCAGGGCATTCCGCTACCGCGACGACGATGGAGATATTGAATGTTTATCAATTGATTTAAGCGATCCGCGAAACAGATAACTTATTATTAATTTCCAGATACGTTAATATTTCAGGACGTTTCTTTCCTTACCGAATGGGTTACTTTGAATATGATAATCTATTGTAAGTGTCATTTATCTTCAGTGTTCAAGTATTCCGCTGGAGCTGAATTAAGGAAGGTCGCGAATTAAGTAAAGCTATTATTACAGGATGCGGTAGAATAGTTGCATGTGGTGAAACATTAGTATATTTTGGTAATAAAAATAATTACTACTCTTACAATTAGAAGTGTATTATTGACAATATTAATACATAATTAATAATACCATCTTCTGCCATTCAATCCATTGAAGCATTGGTGTTGTCTAAACGTCACTATTAGAAGAAAATGCATACATACACTTATAAAATTGAACGGGAAATAACGTTCTGTATGGATTCCTGCTTATATCTTGTTTACCAATATTATTTGTGTGACAATACTTCAGTGAAAAAGGTCATAACGGATTTCTGGCAATCAAAAAATTCTTCATGAGTAAAGGCTTGTTGATCAACACTGTCATATTGCACACTCAAAACATTTTATTTTTAATATCATGAATCATTTTTCTGGCGGTTCACTTCGACTTTACGCTAGGATTTTCAATTTTTCTTTTAAAAAAATAAATAAAAAACTGGTCAATTATGATTTTGTTATAATCCTCGTATTTTGATTTCTATTCTTATTTCTTTGTATGTCCGTAGACGGAGAATCTCAGCCGCGATGTTTTTTTCTCTTCGTCCCCGCTCACGTGTAGCCGTACACGTTCTTTCTGTTCGACCTCCATTTTTTAAATCAAATATATTTTTACAGATACCTGAAATATTGTGTAATTTTTTCGTTTTGTCTTTTAATAGTATCGATCTTTTGTAACAACTTATCGAGTCGTCGCATATCCAAAAAATCTTCACACTCCATAGTATTAACGATTCCACTGCTACTACTGTTACTGTTGCTAAGTGCTGCGTGAAATAAATAAGTAAATAACCTTTATTGTCAAAAAAGCAGTTACAAACTGCGTATGACAACGTGGAGGATAATAAACTACTGCTGTTACACTTTCCATAATTTACCGGTGAAAAGAAGTGCCGTTTTCGATGAAGTGTCTGAGCACAAGTCTCTTTGGTTATCTTTTTTACAAATAAAAGGCAACTATAACATGTTTAACGAATCTGCTTGAATAAGCTGCTTGAATTGTTTTTGCGTTGGTTCCCAATAGAGCGATAGAATTTTCTATTTTAGTATTTTTTATTTCATTCTGGGAGTGGATTATAGTATTTCCAGACATAAAAATTTGTTGCTGTGCGTAATTAATTTATAGTGTGACTTCTTTTATTATCGTGTAGTCATTTGCACCATAACCATCTAATGCACTGCGTTGCTCTTTACATTGCTTTTCTTATGAGTAACTTTGTGAATATGCGTAGCTAGATATGAGATATAAGTTGATTTTCCTGTATGCTGGAAATCTGACGGGAAACAAGTGTCTTCAGTAAATTCCATGCATTGTATTTCTGCGAAATAAGGAGGGTATATTATCATGCTTGTATACAGAGCTTTCATATTAACACACACAATCCTGTGAAGCCGTGCCACTACACGGGAGAATATGTACATACTGCTTGTGCTTTTCGGAATCGCCTGTTTTGTCTACATACTTGTTCTGCGACATTCATATGCAAGCATGTTCGTCAAATACTCTGCATATGTATTATGAGGTGGATGCAGTACTATTCTCATTGACCAGTGAAACGTGGTACGCTTTCTGCATCAAGTGTTATGGAGCGAAAATGTACATTGGGTATGTTGCGTGATAAAAAGTAATTTGTTTAGGGATTGATTGTGATATGACTGTACAAACTAATTTTGTGAACTAAAGTAAGGGAGCAGTGATACAAAACATTGTGCTAAAAATATTTTATTTCGGAGGAAGCAATCTTTTTATCAATTCTTACTAAAAAAAATTGGAGACTCTTGAAAAAAGTTTCGGTGCAATTTTATTTTATATCCAGCTAGGAGATACAACAAGTTTTATCCAACTTTAGAACAAAACTTATAGGTATTAAAATGTTCTCCATGCGAATAGGGTTGTTCGGGATAATTTGGTTTGTTTCTAACGTAAAATCCCCTTGTTAATTCCCGTTTTTTTTGTTCTTATGTTAGCGATCTGCCTGCTTGCAGTAGTTTATTGTATTTTATATTTTACTGTTGTTATAACTTATGTTTTGTTTACTTATACCTAAAATACCCCACTGACGGGAGGAAGGTGAGTAAAATATGTCGTATGCATTCTAAACTGACTTCGGATTGGATATATACCATCTAGAGGTAAATACAATTTTAGGCTAGAAAATATACTAGAGCACAGTGAAACTTATTTATTTTCAAATTTGATAATAAAGAATGAGAAAAAAATAAATTAAACATTTAACTTATATTAAGTTACAATAGAATAATATTATTTATTAAATTCTAAAAACTTACCACTAAATCAGGGACTGAAAGCACTCTAGAAATTTATACTTCATAAATCCAATCAATGCCACATCACGTTTTCAGATAATCAATTTTTATACCCAATTACCCCATATCACTTAATTGTACCTCATTTTTGTGAGATCAATGTGTTTAATTTTTTTTGAGACGTCAATAAAAATTAAACACAAACTTTGAAAGCATGTTCTTGAATGTTTTAATGTGCACAAACATTAATGTGGTAACTTTTGAATAGATTCTTTGTGAATTAAAAAAAACAAAACATTTTGGCGAAAATTTATTTATATATTTTATCTGCTAACATCACGCTACGAACTACTGTGCGTGATTGCTTACTTCTCTCTAGATCCTTGTCCCTTCGTGCGTGGTGGAACGTGTATCACTCTCGGCATTTATTACAGTTACCTGAAAAAATCTTTGTCTTCTAATTTTGAATATATTTAGTGTATGTTCGTGCTCGCGAGCTCATCAGTACTTGCAGCGACCGTTGTCATTCCGTTTCTGTTTTCTTTAAACATTTTTAATTGATTGTTTTGCTTTATGCAGCAAACGCTGCGTAGCTTCCCTTTGTCTTCATCAATTCTACATGACCAGCATATTCCCATCCACTACGACTACGCAATCGAAGTCATTGTTGACAACGCGATGGTCCTGTGCAGGTCCTGTGTCTGAAGCATCAGCCGCTGTCATCGCTCGCTTCGCCCGTCGCGCCGCCGTCGCCTTCACTGGAAACCTGTATTTCTGGTCGTGCCACAGCGCCTGTCTCTGCGTTGGTCCCGATGCTGCTGCTGCTGCTGCTGCTGCTGCTGATGCTGCGGTGTTCCCCTTTTTGACGATGTTGTTGTTGCAGTGACATTGCTAAGCGAGTGCACGTAGTTCGAGCGTGAGTTTATGAATGCGCAAGGGGCGCTCGCTGCAAATAGTTCTGTTGTTTGGTTGTATTCCTAATGGGTCGAAGGAGAACAGAACCAGTTAGTGAGTCGTCAGTTTACGTGGGATTCGTCCATTCAGTGCCCCTTTCTGTGATATGTTGAGCTCAATTGAAAACAACAAACTGTCAATAAATACGTAAGTTTGTGTTGCGTCAAGAGTAAATATTGGAAATACTATTCAATGCACAAATTCAGTGGGACAATTCAAAGAACGTGTCGAAATAGATCACTTACAATAGCAATACTTCTGGAGGTAGTGAAATATTATTTTCACGGAAAATCCCATTAAAATACCAACATACAGATTTCTGATTCTAAGATTATGAAAATCCAAATGAACTCAAATTTCGTCCGATTTGAATGAAATGGTCTCCGTGACTTAATTTCATCGAATTCTGTGAAAAAATAATTGCTTGCACAAATTTCAAACTCTTTAAGTTCTGCAATTTTTGACCATTTTTCTATTTATTTTTTTTTCTGGAAAATTCTCAATATGTCGGTCTCAAACATGAATTTACCCTTGTATGTAGTTCAACGGTTAATTTTCCGAGGAATTCCAAAGTTTGTAACTTCTGTAGTATATAATTCTAGAAAAGAATGAAATGTTTTATTTTTCGACGTGATTATCTCAAAACGTATTCCTCACTTTTGTCTTTCGGTTCAATCTTCATCTTGTTATCTACTGAAAAATATTGCTATGAGTATCGCAAGCATTTCCGGTCGAAAATTCTTCTTAAGAGATGTAATGTATCCCTTCCTATAATTTTTTTTCTCTTGCCACTGGATATGTACGAAGGAGGAAGTATGGTTTGATTATGCTACTACGGGAAATTTGAAGTTAGAATATCATATTTACGCATTTATTTGAAAAACATATTGCACTTTGCGAATAGATTGATTGAAGTCAATAACCCTGTAGGTTGTACAACTTGGCTCACGGGGAGGTGTTAGTAGGAGGGATAGTAATAGTTATTGATACTAGGAGCAGTATGAGTTGGATAGAAGAGGGAGGGTTCGCATTTCAGTAGTCACGGCTAAATGAACTGGAACATTAATGTGAAATGCTACAAATTTCTAACCAGATGTGACTTGGTTGTAAGCGAGCACGCTAACCCCTTAGCCACCGAAGGGGTCAAGTAGATACTTGTGCTCAGTATATTACAATACGTGCAAAATAAACGTTAACTATATGATAAAGTATTTTTAACTCGTTTGGCAGAAGCTATATCGTTCAGTAACCAGAGAAATGAAAAAAGGCTAATCCAGGGAAAAATATAGATGATTCTCTAGATCGTTTTTTTTTTGTTTTCCGATGTGTTGAATCCAAATTTCAACTTTTGAAATAATTCAACGTGTTATTTATATGTGTATATAAACTAAATAATTACCAATAAATTTAAAACTTGTCACAAATACTTGTGAATGTCGCCGCACTTGACCACACTAAACGATGGAATAAAAATCCCCCATCAATCACAAATCTACCGTAGTCCAGAACTGTGGTTCCTTGTACTGGTTTAAACGCTTTGTAAAATCTTGTTTTGATACCTTTTGTCATGCCACTCGTATCAATCAGAGACATTGGGTAGGGAGAGAGTTCATAGTGCAAGTCTTCTATATCTTCATCTGATTCTTTTGCAATACTCATTCTCCGAAAGAGGGTGCTGGGGTTGATAACGGTTCGACTGTGAACTTGTATTAATCACTTCATGATGGCAAGGGAGTTCACTCGGTCTTTCCGTTTAAAATTCATAGATCTGGAAAGACCAACAAGTTGATCTATGCACCGAGTACCCAAATGGCAGTAGATCCTTTCGTCACCAACGATCCCTGTGCTTATGGATGTTTTGGGGGTTCTGGGAATGCTGATCAAACCAATCAAACATTTTTTTCATATGGTATCGTAATCCGCACGAAGACTTACGCTCTTTTTTTCCCATTAACAATAAAAAAATTGTTTAGTCTTTACTTACAATCTTCCTTCTCTGTTTAATTCTTAATAAATATGAAAGATACCAGAACACGAATGAGAACAGACACAAGAGGCTGCGGCAAAAAGAGTCAAGGATAGTATTCTGGAAGTAGTACATGAAACAGTAATTTGTCATCAACGATATGCGAGGATTATATTCCAATGTTTTTAAAGCGCGTCCCTGTTTTAAAGATGATGATTTACTAGTAACACTTGCATGAGTATATACTCAGTAAAAATTTATTGCGGTCTAGTTCCACAATAAAACAGTTGCATATAATAAAACATGGAAATATTGCCAGTCACATTATACGCACCAGCGGAACAAGTGTCCAGGAAAAGCAATAGAAAAAAATATTATCTGAAGATATAAAATCTACTCAAAATTAATCAACTAATTAAATTTATTTGTAATTATTTAGTTTATATATACATATAAATTACATGTTTAATTATTGCATACAGGATATTGTGAATGAAGAACTCATACTGGTTTTCTTGGCATGGAGGCTGCGTCCGATACACGTTCAAATTCAGCGCGCTCTGACGTATTGACTTAAACCTGAAACGAAAAATACTCTACAAGTGACGTAATTTGAAGGAAATTTAATGTAGTTTATTTTTGTGTTGGACAATATTCTCTAAAAGCATGTAATTTTCGATTTGTAAGCAAACAACACAAGAAAAACTGGTTTTGGAAGTCCATCTCCAAATTTCCGTCAAAAATCACGCTCTAGCGCGATATCTGTTCGTCGTATAAAAAATCCGTAAAGTCTTCAGTTGTAGGAAATTTAAAGCACCTTATTTATGCATAATTTTTCTAGAAGCGCATATTTTCGAGTTAAAAACAAAGAAACAATAAAGAGCGGTTTCAAATTTTTCGAATTTTTCTCAAAACATACAGCGTTTAGGAGGAAGCAAAGTTGAAATTTGGATTCAGCACATCCAAAAACATAAGAAACGATTGAGAAAAAAAACTTCATTTCCCCCCTCCCCCGCCAAACTATCATATGGAAGGAATAAGAGTACTCGCTTGCCTCAGAGAAACACCCAGGTGTCACCCGATGGAGTAGAATCTCTATATAGTTTGTCACTATAGTATGTCAGATCACATGATTGGTGGGGAAAGTAACCCTATGCGGTTCAGACCATGCAACCTAGAACTATGCAATACTTGTATTTAAATGTGAAAAGCGTAATGTTTTTGTAAATGTTGTGTTTAAATATAAATGTATCCTTGTAAAAATTACGGTATAATTATGAGGTAAAGTCTATTAAACTGTCCATAAAAACCGACTGCTCATTGGCAGATGGTGGTCATGAACCTCATTTACAGAATCATGTTAGAGTTATTTTACTTATTGGGCAAGAAATTTCATCGATTGGTTCGCTCAATGATGCCTGATATCCCAAGTCCGGGTAAATGCCAAATTTTGATGTATGTGAATCATGTTAGAGTTATTTTACTAATAACTTATTTATTATTTTTAAATAACCCTAACATGTGTTGTAAAATAGAAAAAAAAACTATAGGTATAACTGGAGCAAATACTCAAAATTGTATAAGAGAGCAAGTACTCTAGATGTATTTCAGCTTTATATCACCGTACCTTACGCATTAATTTCCAGGGTTGTAACCTCTTTCTTTCTTCTGTTTCCCTTTTTCCTTTTTTAACGACTAGAACATGATAGTAAATAATTATGAAGAAGTCTACACTAAATATAATTCTCAAAAACACCCACGGTTCAAAACATTTGTTCGGTCGACGTTGTAAATTCCGCTGTGTGTTACTATAGAATTTGATGCCAGGAGAGCAAACAGTACAAAAAGAGAAGTTTTAAAAAATTCAACGTGTTTAAGCCCCACCCCTTTTTACAAAAATTGTAATGAGCAGGAAGAAATGGTATAACAAAAGACATTAGAAAAATAAAGCATCTCGCCGTGTTGCTATGCACAACTTTTAAATTACTCTTCGGTAACAAACCTGTGAAGTTCTTAATAATCTAAAATTTACATCTTGACAAATGAAGGATATTAAGAAGATGAAGTCGATTATTGTGGAGTAATGGATAAAAAAATCCTGTTAAAAATTGAATAGTTTAACGAAGAGTTAATGAGGATTCGAAGTGTCTGCCTATAGATATATTTGAACGGGCTGGTTAATCAATCAATGAATTATGTTAATGTGAGGAGGTCAAAACGATTTATTCTTTATTATACATGTAGTGAAGTTTCAGTTTTGGAATTTGATACGCATAATTAATCTAATTAAAAAGTAAGAATTTACGTATGTTGTAAGATAATTTTCATTTTATTTGTATTATTCAACCTAGTGAGACAGGTATAGGTTTTACGAGATATATCGTTTATTCTCTTTCCCTCTTTTTTTTCCAAAACACTCGGACGAATCTGTGATTGCGTCGAGGTCTAGTGTATTCAACGAATCGTTTTTGTTGAACCTGTTTAGTCGCTGACCGAGTTCTGTGTAGGCGTGACAGCCAACGGTATTGTCTTTTCAGTGGAAGCACAATGGAACTTCCATTAACATTGGCACGCTGTTTGTGCGTCAGTTATCAATTTTCACAAAACTGCTGTCAAATGTTTTCAACTTCGAGCTTTCATGTGACTTTGATCTGTAGGTCAAGAAGTTTTCCAAAGCATAGTGTAGAGATACGATTTTTGCATGTTTGTTAAAGGAATACTTTTCATGGGAAATGATTCAATCTTTAATGTACTTTATTCAGTATGTTTATTATTGAAGGATTTTGTAGAGAAGAGAATGAATCAAACTTTGAATTTAGTGACTTGAAGTGACACGGAGAAAACGTCCATAAAATTTGGAATTTTCACCTCGGTGAATACAACGTCTCCGTTGAAGGTAATAACATAATTATCTCTTGGTTAAACGAGCTACGTTCATAACTTCGCAACCTTGCGACAACCAGATATCAAAGTAATATACGAGTCCGGCCGAGTTAGCCTAGTTAACAAAATAGCATAATTAGTTTTTATAGAACATTCTTAGGTGAGTTTTGATAGAATAAATTAGCTGTTAGTGAACTGATTGATGATCGCGTTCCGAATATCCGTTGTCGAACAGTAGTTTCTTATCGGCGACCGCAGTCGCTCTCCTGTTGTGCGTGTGCGTGTGCGGGCTGCGCTCGGAGATCATCGCAGCACGTAAGGAACTTTATTTGGATGACGGCGCGGGTGCCGGCGTGTTTCATTGAGAAGGAACTCCCGCCCGCCCATTCACAACCTCCTATGCTCTTTGCGCTTGGCCTACTAGCTCTCGCTTCTCTCTCCTCCTAACCTCCTTTGACCTTTAGACGTCTCGCCCGCCGCCACGGACTCTCTCTCTCCCCCCCTCTCTCTCTCTGTCTCTTGCGTTGCTTCGCGAATGCTAATGTAGCCAGCGGAGGCGGACACTAGAGCAACGCGTATCCTTTACTGTAACACCGCGCTCTGTTACTCCCTCAAGGAGGCTGAGAATCATTCGTTTCAATGAAACACGCCTCTCATACTTGTTACGGCGTCGAGAGGAGAGGCTGAGGTTTTATGGTGTTTCCAACCGGGGTAATTTTTTTTCCGGTACTCAGCACCGCTTTTGTTTTATGTTAGCACCCTATGTTTGTAGATACTTTTATCTCATTTAAGTCGGATTTGTATCTCCTTGAAAATCTTTTTTTCTTATTCAAGATTTCATTTCTGTATTTGATGTCTGGATTTTATTTCTTTACTTTTCCTTACTGCATTTTCTTAACCAATGCAATAAATCTTTTCGTTGTAGTCTTGCTCGAATATTATAAAAGCCCCGTTCCCAAAACGATCTTGATCGAGGATACGAGGGTACTTCTAACAGATCTATGTTATTACTGGGGATAGATTGTGGATAAAATAACGTTCGTAATTATCAGCAGATGAAATTTCATAACAATTAGAATAAAATAAAAACATAACTGTGAAATAAGTGATACTTATATCACTTGGTATGTTAATGTACATTATCACATATTATTGTATACATTTAATTAACCCGAAGAATAGAGTAATTGAAATGTTAGGGGTTGTTCACAATATCCAGTTACTTTTTGTTACATCTAAAGAAGACCTACATCAAGAGTTGAATCGCTCGGTGTTAATGTAAATATCAGTATAAATATTGTGAACAGCCTTGCGTTTGACATTCGTGTTAGTGAAATCGTTTGCAATTGAAAATGGTTTAGAGTTCATTAGTGGAAAAACGTGTGAAGCTGTATAAGCTGTACACAGCACGAAATTGGATGAAGGAAATGGAACATTTGTATTTAAAAAAATATTCTCTTCTGGAGAGAGATCGATAAAACAGTGAAAAGTAGTGTAAGAGAGTGTAAAATAAAAAAATGTTCGCACTGATTTATGAATTCGGGTGTCTTTTACGCCCCTTGCTTACGCATTGCGCCAAGAGAGTGGACAAGGCATTACGCATCCTTTTCGGCCTTGCCGGAGTTGCGATTCCTTCGAGAGCCACGTATCATCTGTTTCAATTAAGCATACAACAGCTCGGAAGTCGAGAAAGAACTGAATGTTTGCTACAAACAAAAGTATACAGACGCTTCTTTCACTCTTACGAGAGTCAAGAATGAGAAAGTAAGATGATCGTGTTAATCTTCGTTGCATGTATGAGTGATGACTTTACAGCGATATTTTCATAGATTCGTCTAATTATTGTTAAAAAAATGTGAATTGATGAATGTGATTCGTAATTTCTAAGTTTAGGTCTATCTTGAGCTATGCGCAACACATTTGAAATTAATCGATAAAAAATGTATGGCGTTTTATCTTTTTGTCGATATTTAATGTTAAAATTGTAGTTCTTTGTGTTGAGATGTGTAACAGTTAAAATACGAGGATGACTTAAAAATTTAGTATTCTTTGGTAGGTAAGCAAATATCATTTACAGCATCACATCCCCTCCAACCTCCCTAACAATCGAAACATTGTTTTCTTATATATCTTTGAAAAACTGATTATGAAAACACAGTGGTAAGAGGAGGGCCTAGTTTCTTGACTTTGGGGTAAGAGCCTGTAAAAAATATAAATATATTAATACGATGCTTAGTGCTCTGAAAATGTAAAGGGTATTAACACAACACGTTTTAAAACAGTTGTGAATAGTTCATCTTAATTACCCAAGAAATCAATGATGTTACTCTTTTTTTAATTTTCCAATAAAACAATTATTAGTACAAGTATTATAAGTGTTCAAAAAGTTTTGATTTATCTTGAGCTATTTACGAATTGCGAAACATTTGTGATGTTTTGAGTCGCGTGTATAAATGAGTTTTTATGTGCATCATGCTGAACGTTGGGCGTTTTTACTATGCTCCTATATTGTTCAGAATAATTGGAATGTGGGAGTTGGACGATCACCAAATTGTTTACTGAGTTAATTGGGAGTTCAGTTTTGCTGGAGTTTATGTGGTAGTCAAAGTTCAAGGGATCACAATGTTAACATGACTTGAAATTTATAGAAAATTGAAATTCATAAAGATAAGCTACACAGTTACTTGACGTCAAGATTAGTTTATGACAAAGCATAAACATAAACATACTAACTTTTGCTTGAAGATAATTTCAATGAGAGAGTCGAAGTGCATTAGTTAAAATGGTGAACTTTTGCGTATAAACATGTAATCGTACATTTAAAATATACCATTCGTTATATGCATTATTAATTAGCACAAATTCTGATTCTGTTCAGTCATGCAATATTATATTTTATTTGTTCGCTCAATTACTACTATTTAATTTTATGAATTAAATTTTATTATCTTTAACTTTCAATGAGAAAATTGGCTTAAATAATGTGTTGGTAACCTGATACGTTTTTGAAAAAAAGAAAATTGGATGCTGTAGATTTCTTGTCATAGCCGCGGAAGCATGCATACTACGTACCTGCCGTGGTCGGTATCTGGGGAATATAATGTTAATGGAAAACACGGAATGCAAAACACGAATGCAACGTTTTTCTGATAATACACCATATTTCTTCCTTCCCGAGTCATGCTTTTCTTTGTAGTTCGCTGAAGTGCATTTTAAGACACTCTTTCTCGCCTCCTTGTCTGAACCGGAAACGCCTGAGACGCGAGTCGTAAAGAATTTTACTGCTGGCTCATTTCATCTTTTTAATTTCTCGTTTGCGCGTGTTGAGCTGCCTGCCTTTTCGAGAGCGAGCGCCTCTTAGGTTTCGCGGAGTTTCGGTGGGAGGGAGGTGAGGGCAGACACGATATTGTAATGGCGCGGGGTGAAGGGGAAGTGCTTTTGCAGTCGAGCCTTATCGGGTTCGAGTGCGTCGTGAAACGTGGAAGATACGATCAGGACTCCGACGTTCCACCGTGCAATGTCGAGGCCAGTTGCTACTAGAACTTGTTTACATCTGGAGTTTCTCCGAAAGTGCAGGGTACTCAGCGACGCAATTTTGGGTTCTCTCCTGAACATTGAGAAAAATGTAGCAAGCGAATACTTCTAGGCTGATGGATTCATGATCGTGATCGTGTTATAAATATTTAAAAATTGATTTGTCTATTGATATAACTTGTATTGACACAAATCGTTTTTAGAGAGACGTTTTATTCATTTTCAGATTTTGCTTATTGTAATATTTTTGTACAGAAATAGTTCAAAATGTATATCATTTTCACTCTACATTAAGTATTTGTATTACTAAACGATTTTGGAGGCTACTAAAATTGTATTTTCACAAGAACTTTACAAATAGTCTGGAATGTACAGTTTCTCTTATTTATTTAAACCAGGATAATTCGTGGTACATACCTCTTGGGAATATGTTCTTTATTCTATTAATTTCAATGATTAAATTCTTTTTTTTTTTCATCATCATTGCTTATCATCGGCGAGGAAACAGTTGTCATGAATCACGAGCTTCATAGGAGCGTTATCACCAAATATAATTGCTTCTAGTATTTTTATAATCTTTGTCGGCAGTGTGTTAAAATGAAGTGTAACAAGTCCTTCCAAGGACACCATCCTCTCGCATTTACGACCACCTGAATATTATCCACCGCAGCACTTACAACCTTATTTACTAACGTCACTTCCACTACTGTTCTGTATCTCACTCTTTCACGCGTTTCAAGACTTCTTTTCGAATGCTCTCTTATTAATGACTTTAATTCATACGAGTTTACCAATTTCGCATTTATCTCGCTAATCTCATTCGTCGCTCTATCCGTCGCTTCCTCTGTACTCTTGTTTCCGACCCTTAATACTCTAGTCTTGTGAAAACAAACTTGAGATCCGACGTAGTCGCTGTAGATTCTTCTCGTCGGGTTCCCCCAAACAGCGGCATAGCATTCTGTGCGATCTCTTCCTTTGCGTGTGTGTGGATGCTACAGCGCTTCTCTGTAGTTTTTGTCTTTGAGTTTTTTTTTCTGTCCGCTTTCATTCAGTATTTTGATTTTGCGCACAAGAGATGAATTGTATCGCTGTTCATTGTCCTGATATATCATGGTGCATTGCTATCTACTCTCTCCTGTTTACATTGTTCCTTGTTTTTTTTTGTTTTTGTTTTTCATATTTCGTCATGAGCTTTGGATTCATTTTGAGCTTTGAATATAGATTAGCCAAAGGAAAAGGAAGAAAGAAATGATCATTGTTGTGTGATATATTATTTCTCTTGTTCGTGTGCTTCCGAAACATTTGCATTTATTTCTGTGCTGCGCCTTTATACGGTTGCTAGCGCATTTGGGAAAAGGAACTCCAGTATAAATCATACATCGCCATATTTATCCTCTTGTGTGGATATCCCGCAACACATTTGATAGTAGTAGCGACCATAAAATGTTACGATTTCCCTATAGTAATGTATTCAATCAATATAGTTGGTTTCCTTCATTTTTGGAATGGATGGTTATAAACAGATTTATTTCCTTTCCTCTGCAGTGTAGGTACTTCCTAAAGTATTCGATCACAGCCCTCTCAATCATTTCGTATTTCCCGACATATATAATTTTCATCGTTGTCAAAATCTTCAACAACGGAACTGATCAATCATAGAACTCATATCTACCTTTGACCAGCATTACATAAACTTCTCAACGTAGTTTTCACAATGTGTTTTTTTAGTTAGTGGCATGTAGCTTACTTTGTTTGTATTCTTTTTTTATATAACCCTGGTTACATGTCAGACTGTTGTAGATAACCTGTGATTCTCTAAAGCGTTTGTATTTATTCTAAAATTATGTATTAAAGGAATGTCCAGTTCATAATTATGTCAAAGTCCGAAATAATATCTTAACTTCCCTTCATTCATATTAATGTAAAAAACATGATGATTCTGATTGATGGAGAACATGCCAATAACTTGTATAAAATGTTTAATTTTTTTACTTTTTCAGTCCCTAACATTCTCTGTAATTTGTTAGTATCTAGGGATTGATTCTCCCCACACTTAACCTTTTTGTCTCATACGGTACAAAGATGTAAGTCATCTCTTTCCTGCTATGTTTCTGCTTCCTTATCTATTTTTTGTGTTTAATAATATGTTTATATCTACACTGTCCTTAATCCCCACAAGGCATCAAGAAACGCAGTTCCCATAACGTCCTCCCGTACGATTTCTACTATTGGATCATATATCAGCGGAAATTTCTTTTGGACTCTTCTCATATGACACTTTTATAGTGATTCGTAATTGGTGGAGTTTTTATTTATTTACATGAAGTCTGTTGATATTGAAGTTCAACCAACCTCTTGATGTACGTCGTTAGAGTACTTTCAACCTATTTTTTCTCTATGAGCCTTCATAGAGAATGCACGTAGATAGATAATAGGTAGCATGAGTCAGTTAGATTTATTGAAGGTTATTAGATGGGACTTACGCATGTCTGTATCAGAGAAAGGTAGCATTAATGCACGTAGCCACGGAATGTCTCACATTTCCCATTTGATTACATTCTTAAGGGAAAGGAGTCGAATTTACTGTCTCTGCTACCTGGGTTGGTATAATTAGAACGAACTCCTGAAACTTGCGTCCTCTTTCTCTCTTTCTACTTTTATGAGATGGGAAACTCGCTTATAAAATCATATTACCCGTCTTCAACGGTCGTAAGTCTATTTGACTTTCATCGCATATGGAACGTTTTTTATACATCAGTGCGATTCGCTTACGTTATACGATTTCCACCCACTAATTTATTTTCATGTGCTATTTCCAATTACGTGTATGCTACCACATTATTAGATTTCATTAGACAAAATTACTGCTTGCTGTCGTACTTTATTTAAAAAAAGGATTGTTTTGCCTTCACGAAAAAGGCATTTCTTTTTACGTTGTGTTAATTTGTACGTCTTAAAATAACACAGTAATGGTTAAAAAGTATTGTATTAGGTCAACACGAATAGTTTCTCGGAGATGGTGTATGTTTTCCCTTGATAATTCGAAAACCGTTACTTGTTTGATCTATTTATTGTGATCTCCATTACTGCCTCCCAACTGAACAACTGAATCTTTTTTCTGAAGAATAACTTTTTGACTTTAGAAATGTTTTATATTTCATCCAGGAGTCCTCTTCATCGATCTATTTCAACATAAATTAAATACTATAGTATCGCAAAAGAAAAGGAAGAAAATATTTTTAAAAATATTTCGACGGAATTATTTCATTACGCCGTAATTGCTTACAGTTCAGATGCTTGCTTGTATTAGGAGCCAAGGAAATGTGGTAATGTAAAACTTCAAATGAGAGGTCGTGATGGAGAATCGAACTTTTTTTACCATTATATATTGCGATTTTTTTTACTTCAAGACATTAATAAGTAAGATCGATTTCATGTTTTCGTAAAATATTCCAACATTGTTTATTTGCGAGTTACTGATAAATGTGGTACGTAATTCTTTCTCATACTTATTGGGGATATTGTGAAGAGTGCTGTTTTTTTTCTTTGTCAGAGAAGGTTTAATGAATTGAATACTCGTTTTCCGTTTTGCGTTAGACGATGTATGGGGAGAGTTGGTAATAATTGCCTACATTCCAAGTTGCACAAGGATTTAGAACCGAGTATATTATGAATTGATACTGAAGATATTTGTTCATTACCGTTCTGAAGGTTAGATATTTTGATTGTGAAGACTTTTGAATTCTTAATAAAAGTACGCCCAATAATAGAACACACGAAGAGATTTTCATTTGGGTGATTTTTTATTGTGAAATTATGTGTTGTAATGCTGTAATATTTGTGGAGTTTGATCTTAAATTTCGTAATGAATATGTTTGAAAACCCGATTAGTTTTTTATAGTTGAAGGGTTGTTGTGTGTATAGTTTAGGAAATATGCAATGGCGTATTTCATATGCGTGTTTGTGTTGAAATATGTTAATCAGCTAGTTTCATAGTACTATGCACAAAGATATGAGGTGAATGCTGTGCAGCTCCGTCATTGAGGCAAGAGTGCATTTGACGTTCGCGACTTGACTCTCGTTCGGCGTGTAAAACTTGCCGGCCTCGGTCCCGTGCCTCGTTTCCCGCATCGCGCGCCTACAGCCACTTTGCCCGCGCTCTGTCCCCTGTTGCAATACACGCGCCGCATTCGTGACGCAGGTTGCTGCGGGGGCCAAGGCTCGTGCGCAACGTCTTCACTGCTGCCGCCCGCCCCCGCAAACATTTTCCGCCACCTCCGTTGGTGTTCTTATGTACTCGCATCAACCTCCACCGCCGACACCGCCGTCACGCCTTCTTCGAATTGTGCGTCACTACTTCACATCTCTAGAAAACTGGGATTTCGGAATGAAATCGTGGATACTAAATTCATTATCGTGCAATGTTATCATAAAATATTTACTAGACAGCACTAGAAGTCAAGGCTCCCTTCCGTTTTCACGTTCCCTTATCATTTTTTCCGCGTGTAGTTCGGTTTGTTCGATGCTCTAACACTGACTATTGTAGAATGCGGCATTGCATTTCAGGTTTGCATATTGTTAGTTAATTAGCCAAATTAGTATTTATAAATATATGCTATTAAGAAGTCACAATATTTATCTATTCGAAAATACATAACCAGTTTTGAAACAAATTCAGAATTTGTGAAAAGGTTTTCTGATACTTCGTGTTAATATGATCAGATTGCAATGTACTGCATCTAGGGTAATGTTTTTGGCTGAACATTGCTTTAGGTACTGTTTATGAGGTTGATTTCTTAAGAATATAAAACATTATTTCTTTTCGTCATCTCATTACGAACAAAATACGAGTTTACTTCTTTTTTCATCTAATTTGGCTTAGAGAGAGGTGTACGGATTAATGGATAAATCCAATTTACGACTGGAACCTGTGGTATAATTTATTTCTCTTTTTTATTTCTGTTAGCTCATCATTAGCGTATAGTATCTATCAAACTTCTCGAAAGGCTGTCTACATCCTTCCTTGTTAGCCAAGGCCAACCGGCCTTCTGAACAACCACTCCTTTCACACTTTTTTTTACGCTGGAAATACAAAAAAGGAACAATGACTTGCTAATTTTCTTTTACTCGTGTAAATGTTTCAAATCTCTCCAGGCTATTTTTATGGCCTGTCATGTTAATAACACCTTAAATGCAGCATGGCACTCAGGAGTGGCGTAGTGATAAATTTCTCCCGAGCTAAACAAAATGTTGTCATACAAGAGTATTGTATAATATTACTGCTGAGAAACATGTTTTAAATTTATTTGTAATTGTTCGGAAGCATAAGCATATGAATTTTCATTGAGAAACCATATATTTGAAAGATGTCGCTAAATATACTTTTTTATCTTTCTTCGAAATTAATTTACTCATCAGGGTTTCTCACTTCCTTTTTGACAGAATATGGGCTCTCGATTGTTAATTGTGTAATTTGTTAGTGTCCCTGACATCTTTAATTTGGTGTATTGTAATTAGTAGTTATTTGCTGTTGTTGAAACCCATTAATCGTGGTAAATCATTTACATTAGGTTTTGTAGTATCTCCGTACTTAAAGACTTCGACTAATATTTTATGTTACCCCACTTACTGGCATACTTCTCAAAGTAATAATGGTGATATTTTTTATTTACAAATCTATTTTTCAGTAAAATATTTTCCTCACTATAACTATTTTCGTTCGAAGAAAAGAATTGCCTACATTGTAGCCTCTGCTCGGCTAGTTTGTTACCTAGTTTTGCCACGAAACATGTTCAGATATTTCTGACGAGTTATTTTGATAAAACCTAATATTAATATTTATGTTAGAGGTAAGGCACCATTATAGAACTTAAGTGATATATTTTTGGCAATCGTTGAAATGAAGGGTGGTTAGAGAGGAGCCTATTTATGTCTTATTTTATCTTATATTTCTCACATGTATTCCTTTTATTTTAATTTTGCCTCATTTTAAGATTAAATTGTTTTTTTTTTTCAATATCACAATGAATGTAAAATAAACCAAAAAATAGTTATTTTTTACTAATTCAATCATGTGTGTACCGGACTACAATCCAAGCGATGTGCAGATAGTGATGAAGAATTTATCGATACGCCAGCTCATTGAATTACTGAACATTTTTTATCGAATTTCTTTTCTTTGCAAAATTTCTGCAATAGCAAATAATTATTTTCATTCTTGCTACAGTTTAAACTTCTACTCTATTTCTGTAGTTAATTAATAGTACTTTTTGCATAATTATTATTAAGTTAATTAATAAACATTTTTGTAAGATTATTTTTTGTTTATGAGCAGTGTTGCCAATTTTACTCCTTGCCTGTATGGTAGGAAGAAACCTTTATTCGAGAGTGAACCTCATGTGTGAAATTTCCCGCGGGTTTGCGGCTCAGCCGCCTCTGTACCATAGTCTATCCCTCTTCGACGTACTCTCCGCTGCCACTTTGTTTCTCAGTATGGAATCTTATAAATAGAGTTGGTAGATGGGTGGAAGGTCACGGTGCCCGCCGAGGGGAGAGATTTCGGTGTGTTTGGGTTGTGGTAGGGAACGTAGATGTTGTAGGAAAGTCTTTTAGGGTGTGGCTCTAAAAGTATTATCATTCAGATGGTGAAAACGAGACTATTTTTCTGTTTTATAGCTGGAATTACATGTACAAAAGGGTTTTTTTGATCGATTGCATATTTGATACATATTGTTAATATGTGTCAGGAGGGACAAAAATAGTTTTTTAAGACGTGTTGGTTAAACCCGCTTATTAGTCTACAAATAAATTTACTTTTGATGGGATATTCTTTATATGTATGTTTACTCGAGTATCTTTGAAGACCTTCATTTTTTTCAGTATCGATGAAGAAGTTCGGGAAGGTTCAGATGAGAAAAAACAAAACAATACAATAACGAATCTTGAACCAAGAAAATGCCGCATGTACGATGTCTGTCGATAGCGAGAGTGTGAGAAAGTAATTCAACGCTTCTTAGACGACAGTGGGAACTCTGTCAAGGGGGAGGAAATCTCCAAATCCGTAATTCGGTTCTTGTGTAATCTGTCACTCACCCCTCCCTCCCCACCACCACCACCATTCTGCTCGTTGGCTCACTGCACGGTGCCACCAGGTGGCCCTTGGGAGACGGCGACGCTCCGTGCCTCTCCCGTTGTCATACTGGTGCCGTCTCACACTCACACCATGCATTCCTTCCTCTTCACTTCACCGCTGTCCTCGTGGGAAGAACTATTCTTACGCTTATGTTGTGTGTTACCGATGTTGTTGATATATTTGAAACTTCCTTTTGTCTTCATCATTCATCTGAGGTCCACATGGGTTTTCATTATCACCGATAAAACTCGGTTTTGTTCACTGACGTCTCTATTGGAGGTAACTTATTTATTTCTGTAACTTGTCAAAACTTTAGTTATTACCTTAATGTTTTCAAATAATAACCATCACTGACTCCATTCAGATTTTGACGGTTTTTCGCGGTTGATAACCGTCAGCCGTATAAAAACGTCGCCCGGTTGGCTGCCTTCGCGTCATTGTAGTAGGTCCTACTGAGAGATAGCGATAGGAGATTTTTATCTGAACGCCAGCGTGTACGAGTTTATAATTCTAAAAAGTTTAAGGTTGTTAATTTATACCTCATACTTAATTCTACGTTCACATGCATTATGGAAATTTACCCATTTGCTTCATATGCATTTACATTCATATACATTTATAAATGAAATATATCGAACATAGTTAATGTAGTGTGATACAAACATGTGTATAAGAGTTAAGGTTTTCTTTAAATGTTTGCATCTCTAATATTTTTGGGGCTTCGGTGTGCTCTTCGCATATTTTGAAAGAAACCTTTCACTGAGATTCCCCATGGATAGGATTTTCTTCGAAATGCGAAATTCCTAAGCCCTCTCGGCTTCTCTCGTGTGGAGCATTAAGCAACAAGGTGTCGGCGTCCGTGTGCACTCTCTCCACCAGTGGGTGGTCGGTGTGGACGTGCAAGGGACGTCACTCACGCGCAGGTAACGCGCATTAGGACGTGCGCCCTTCCGTAACAAACACGGCATAGCGCTAGCACAAAACGCCGCTCCCCCTTTGTAACCACTCCCACCCTCGGTGGAGGGAAAGTTTTGACCGGTCAAAAGAGTTCAAGACGCGCTAGAGGGGAAGAAAGTATACTCGTTCCTCGCTAGATGGCGCCACACGTCGGACTGCGCTTGGTTCCGAGCGATTGTTATTCGTTATGATACAAACTTCTGACTCAATTTTACTTCGATTGTGTTGTAATAACTGAGATGTTTGAAATAAATATGAATAATTGTTTATTATATGCGTTGGCATAGAATTGTTTTTTGCGTCGAAGATCTAGAAGAAATTAAACTACGTTCGATAATATTGAAAGCTTCAGAAGATCTGATGTCTGTGTATGAAAAATAAATAACGTATATATAAGAGAATTTCACTGTTTCACGACTGTTTTCATCTGAAGGTACGTACATCGTCATATGTGATGTGGCGGAGATAAGAAGGGAGATCAGTTTGCTTTCAGGTGATCATTTCCGTTTTCATCCCGGAATGTGAAGTGTAAGGTCAAAAGAAAGGTACGCGATAATAATAAGTAACGAGTAAACGATTGTGATTGGCAGACAACGCATTTATGGCGTTCGCATTAAAAGTTAATTCCTTTGAATTTAGTTAAAGTAAATGCGGACTAGCGATGCTTCTCTACCAAAGCTTATCAGGGCTTGCATTTTGCATGTTTTGCATTTTTTCCCTGACTTACTACGGCTTTGAGGAAAAGATTGTTAGCATATTTAACATCGTGGATCTTTTGAATGAAATTTAATAGCGTATAAAAAAGCATATTTTTGAAGATTTTCGTTGGCATAAAATGCACATTTTGGAAAATTTTGGTTTGAGCTCTGCATTTTTTAGGTTTAATTACTGTAATCAATCAACATTTGCATGTTTGTTCAATTATGGCTTATACTTGTTTTGTGTATTTATAGACCTCCTCAATCAGATCTTATATATTTTTTCGAAATTTCGAAATTGTTTTAAAGCATATCACACACAAATCTACTAAATCTATCGTTATATGTGGCGATTTCAACATCGATTTCCTGAGTACACCCGACTCTGCACATTCACAAATTAATCGATTCAAGAATCTTATCGATTCCTTCAACCTTGTTACTACGATAAACGACCCCACTCGCCTCTCCGGTTCATCTCAAACATTGCTAGATCAAATTATCGTTAACAATGGAATCTCGTATCTCTCTGAAGTGTTTATCGCCGGATACAGCGATCACCTTGCTCAAGTATTGACTATTAGTAAAAAACTAAAACCACTTAAAATCCTTTACAAGTTTTCAAGAGAATTGTAATGACACAAATCAATCCATATTTATAAATTATTTGCGTGAAGAAACATGGAAAGATGTTTACAATTGCCAAAACACCAACGAAAAATTCAATGTATTTATCTTAATATTCCTAAAACATTACAACTCTAGGTTTCCCATAAAACGCAAGTTAATTAACACAAAGAAATACAATAGATGGATCACCCAAGGGATAAGAATTTCTTCAAAAAACAAATCTTTCAAAACTCTATAACCAACCACCCGAATTCCATGGAATTTTTATGTATAGCTCATATTTTAAATGCATATTTGGAACATTTTAAGTGCACATTTTCCGATTTTTTTTAGCGGTAATCGATACATACCCTTCTGAGTATGTACTCTAATATAATATTGCGAATCATGAATAAGAGATTATGTCGTTATGAGAATTGCTGAGAACATTCCTTACGTCTATGGACCTATAGAAGGAGTTCAAACTTCCTTCCAATTTGGTCAACACGAAAACAGAAATGAATTACGAGTTGTAAGGAATGGGCTGGTAAAGACTGACCACCAATGTCAGAGGTACAAAACTATAAGTTTTACGTGATTTATTAGAATTAAGAAAATTTGTTAATTCTAGTTTACGACGATTGAAATACAATTTGGATATTTTGCCATTGCCATTTGGCAAAGTTGAAATGCTGGATGGAACCACATAAACATATCCTTTTTCAGGAAGCTTGGCAATTGTCAAGAAGGACTCTCAACGCAAAAAAATTATACAAGTTGGTTGTAGGATTTCATAGATATTTTATTTATAGAAATAAAATCAATTCACCGTGAATTTAGCGATGTACGCGACTGCACGACAGTTTATTGGAGTATATTTTACTTCAGCAAATTTTTTGTTTCATTCTCTTTCGAACGCATCAGGAACTTGGAAAAATTGTTAGTTGTTCGACGCCTATCCAATAATTTTCTAAAATACGGCGCAGTTCATCTATTTTGTTTGCCAAGAGATCCGGAAAAGATGTATTTTTAGATTCTAGACTTGAAACAGTTTTTGTGAAAAAATACCTTTTATATTACACGTTTAATGTACGATAATATACTTTGCTTTTATATTTAAAGATATTTAAGTTAAAATTGAAAAAAAAATGAGCATGACATAACAGACTGATTGAATGGAACCGAGACTTCTTCACACCTTCGTAAGCAGCTCTGTGCCAAAGGCTATAGTTCACGAACTGTGGCTCTTTCCGGTGGGAGTCACGTATCTAATTTTGGAACTGCAGGTAACAAGTGAGCGTGAATGCTCTTGGACATTCGGTATGTTCTCGTCTGTGTTCCGCCACGCCTCTCGAGCGCGTTCTCGGACTTCCCTCTTCAGGCAGACCCTTAGGGCACAGACGGACGCGTCCAGTGTCGACCGCGACCTGCAGCAGCAGCAGCGACGGCAAGCAACGGTTCGCTCGGGTGGGCCGGCGGGTGGGCGCCACGTCGTGCAAAGCGGATTGCCTGGCCCTCGTGCGAAGAGGCCCTCGAGTGCTCCTCCTCCTCCTCCTCCCCGTCCTCTCACCCATCCCACCCTCTTCGGTTGCGGTGGCTGCTGCTTGTCGGTGACCGCATTCTCCGTCCTCGCCAGGGACCATGCCCGGACGTGTATAATTAACGAGTTTTCTTTTACATTCTATGTTGATAAGCAAAAGAAGCCTTGCGACTTATGAAGAATAACTATAATTTACTCGATATCTTTTGATGAGAGATCGCAATGCTATTTTTTATTATTTGAATTTGCTCTGTTCTGGAAATTGTTAAAATTATTTTGCAAATCCAATCACAAATATTGATAAAAAATTCTGCTAATAACTCAAAGTTGATTGGTTTCAGAAACTTAAAAAATATTTCTGAGATTGTAATCGATGAAGGAAATTCGGCTTACTATTATAATTGATTTTGGTATAGTTGCAATTTGAAAAACTTTCAAGTTTATTTCTGATTAAGAAATGCTAAGTTATGTCCTTTCTTAAAAAGGCAATGGCATTGTCTCATCGTTATTTCATGGAAGTGTATCATAAACAATCTGATATCGGCGAGGAGAGTTTTGGACACTTTTTTCCGTGCCGTTTGTGCAGGGATGCTTTCTATTGCTCTCGCGCGGCATCCGGATATGGAAGTCTTTCAAGTCCGTGTAGTGACGTGATGGCTGTCTTCTATTAACTGAGTGCTGCTCGTTGATAATAGTGCTGTGTGCGAGAGAGTGTGTTAACGATACGAGTGGTCTGCTGCAAACAGGATTAAACGTACGTGAATTGAACAAAGCGCTATATATTTGAGACGTATTTGTGTACGTTTATGTCTGTTGTCATTGTATTTCCTACTGAAGTATGCTAATCATTTTTCACGAGCCTTAGTATTCGTATTTGGAACTAGAAATTGCGTCAGATGTATGTGAATGTGAAAAAAATGTAAGTGAATTAAAAACGAAATATTCATTAACTAATATGTACCTTATAAAATGTCTTACTGTCGTGTAACGAAACACAGAGGAAAGTGAGAAAGAATATTCTAAAATTTGGATCAAAGAGTATGAATTCCGCGAGGTGTCGATTATTCCTCTAACAAAGTGTATCAGATTACTGCAGTTTTCAATTCCACATTCAGTAATATCTCTTTACGATTAAATAACTTAAAGTTTATTTAATAGTTATAGATTAAATAGTTAAACCCGTACTGAATGATGTATGTTAGTGGTTAGATATTTTTGCTCATGCTTCTTTCAAGGACAAACGGGCAAATATGAAATCAATCTGAACAGATCCAAGGATTCGTCCTTCGGTTTCATCAAAGCCTGAGCTTCTTGATTTTTGAACTATTTAAGCTTTTGTACAATTTTGTACTAAATAGGTAACTGTCATCTGTTATCGCAGTAAGAACGCGATTCTTATTGAAAAGCAGTCTGGGATCCGTTAAATGGAAAACTTGTATTGGAACCGAGTTATCCAATCAATTGTTGGGCAATAAAGCCTGTAAAGCTTATTGATAATTTTTTTCTATTAATTTTTAACATGTCGCCTGAAACTGTTCTCGGACAGATATGATCCGCTCCGTATTTCTTCGTTCCTTTTTCACTGCAGCTGGCGGAGGGAGTGCTCTGCTCGAGGGAGTTTTCGCCATTCGTAAAACGAACCTCCTCGTCTTCTCGCTGCTCTAAACGCCGCACCGCAGCTCTCAGGGGTTGGGTGGGTGAGAGGGCGGATGGGAAAGTAGTCACATCGTTGTGGGGGCGGTACGAATCTCCCTCGCCCAGTGAGTCGACGCTCTCTCGTGGCCTCCTTGCCTCGGCGCAGGGGAGATGGTAAAGGTTGGGGTTTCGAGAATGGCAATTAGACGAAGCCCAAGGTCCAAGGAGCTGCCGAGACAAGAAACGTGGAACTTTCATCGATTGAGGAAAGGTAACTATTTTCACGGTGCTTACACCAGACAAAATATTTTAAACCAATATTAGATGTGTGTAGATTTTTTTTTGTAAAAAATGTACCAACGGGTGGCACACGTCTATGAGACGTATCATTTGTGCGAAGTTCCTAGTGATCATCAAGGGATGTTGAGGAAACGAAGTGAAGTTAAAGCGAGATTTAAGAAATAGTTATTCATCTGCTTACGACACTGGTACATTTCCAGGATATTGGAGAAATGAATTTGTTTCTTGTGAAAGATCTGCCTCCCGACTTAATGCGATCAATTGAGTGAGACACTGGATACGTATCGCTGGATAGTGAAACAATCTAACAATACAAGCACCGCTGACGTAAGTGACTGGCTGAGTTTCAGACTAACTCATTCCCTCACTCATCGTCGCACAGCAAAGTGATTAGACGTAGAAATTCTGACTACGGTGCCTTTTTTCATGGCGAAAATTGTGATGGAGAAAATTCGGAACTCACATTTCATTTTCACTATTCTTTGCGGATTCAGATGCCCTATCGATATTCTTACGAGAAATTTGTTCATTCAAAGATCTTATTTCAGATTTTTCTTTTGATATGTCATTTTTGAAGATTTTAAAGGAGCTATTTCCAGATTTATTGTCGTTCTCGTTAACAACTTGGTGTATAATATCACACGAACTAGTTGAGTCTATCTCTTTTTGTTCATAAATATTGCGCAGTTAAATCTTCAAAAACTAATTTCTGGAATTTTTGTGTGTTTTTTAATGGATGAAATGTGGTAAAAAAATTTATGGTGCGTTATCCTACCTGACTGGCAAAGAGAACGCAGGGAGAAAAATATGAAAGATGGGATTTTTACATTTTGACAGAATGTAGATTGTAAAGGCTCTCATGGAAAGGATGTTTCGAAATTGTTTGAAGGCGTGATTTCGGATTTAATAAGGCAGCTTTTGTCATTTAGGTAAAGATAATGAAAATCCTATAGACTAATATGCATGTAATGCTTAGTAACTTACAATTATTATTATTATTCTTGTAAGCTTTGAAATTATGATGGATTTGAACAGAGATATGTACGGAAAAATGATTTTAAAATTGTTTGAACGGGGGCAAGTGACCTATTAGTAACAAACGAAGCGGGAACGAAAAGCACAACGCCTAATGACGGTAAGATATGTGGAAAAATAAGAAGAATCAAGAATACGAGTGTACTTTTTAGTGGAAGGGGAACATATCCAAAGAAGCTTAACGATGAGTTTTTGAGAACGTCGGAACGCTTTGATAGGTCCCAATTTACCTACAAACTGCGTTCTCTGCCACAGACTCGGAGTCGTCTGCCTCTCGTTCTTTGTAGATGTGCAACCTCTTGTCCACATCTACTACGCTTGAACCGAATGGGGGAGGTTGTTTCTCTACAAAGGAAGGTAAATGGGCACCACATACTTCGTAGCAAGTTGCACGTAATACGTAAAAAATACGTTGCACGTAAAACACAAGAACATTGAAACTTGAACCTTGTATCTGTGGGTGGAACAGTATTGTAAGCATTGCGGGTGGAGTGGCGGCAGGCGAGTTAATGAGCGCAGCAGGAAAGTAATCGATGGAACGATTTCTCGTACGCGCTAGATGGAAGACTTCAGTGGTGCGATCCCGCGCGTTTGCTCAGCCGACATCTTTCATTTATCAATTCACGATGACATAGGACATACGGAACAAAGAAAACTCTACCTGGAATTCACAAACAGCTTGTTTGTGATTATATTTGACTGTGTATTTTACATTTTCGAGCGCTATTGTGAAAGCAAATATTTGCGGGTATATTACCTCACGAAGGCGGGTTCTAACACTTTTGCTTTCAAGGAACAGAATTTCACGAGTGAACCAATATGTAGTACTTGCGATGAGAACGAAAAAATAAAAATAAAGTAAATAAACACAAAATATTTAAATATTGACATGTTTTTTTCCACTGTCAAAAATAAGTTGGTTGGTTGTTATATCTGTGGCATGAGGGAATTCAAAACTTCTGATCCCATTGTATTTGTTTCATTATCACCTTGACCTCACAAACTTGGTTTGGTTCTATTCAAATATATTGTTTCCCAGCATTTCTCTTATTATTGTAGCCTATTTACATACCGTCCTTAGTCTTTTATAGGTGTTTTCAAGTTGTCCTTTAACCTCTTTTTACCTCGAGAGCTACGAATATTCCAACTTAACATCCATCGTCTCTTCCATTCGTAATACTCCACTTACCTCGCAGTCGTGGCTCATCAGCGACCTCGCACTAAGCAATGCGGTGTCGGTGCGTCGTGTTTGTGGTAGATGTTCTTCGCATGTGCTGTCACCTAGTTTTTTTATGCGTTGTGAAACCTTTGGTAAAACCTAACATTGCCAACGATTAAATTTGGGAGGGCGATGCTTATTGAGCTAGTGACAGCGCTCTTGCACTCATCTTGAAGAGGATCCCGCGCTGCTCCACTCTTCTGCCGCAATGCTTCCCCTATTAATGATATAAGCCGCTACTTATGCCATGCAACATTCTTTCGCTTTGGTGGCGGTTTGAACTCGTATCTTCTGTGATCCATGTGGTCATGGGTTTGCAGCTTGCATTTTCATGATCGTTTAGGTAATTGTGGAATGCTTTTTAACAATCAAATGGTATTGAACAAATGTTGTAGAAGAAACTCTAAATATTATTTTTTTCCGTTATTTCTTGATGTGGTTTTGTTTGTCTTCTTCTTCATTTTATTTTCTTCTCACGTTCACTTTTCTCAACATCACTTCTCTCTTCTTTCCCTTTAATTTCTTGTTACTAGTATTAAATTACGTAGACATACAAGAAATGAAAATTGGTCTGACCCAAAGACTAGACCTACATATTCTTATGTATTTTGACGCGATAAATCCGAATATGAATTCAAAATTGGTTTATCCCCCGTTTTTTTTAAATCGCGAAAAACCACCCTTAAAACAGAAGAAAAAAAGAAGAAAAAAATAGGTCTGTTCGCGAGATTAAACTTGTGTATCCATATGCCGCGTTGAATCAGAATCTGAAACCGGAATAGCTCCAATATCCTCAATTTTTCTTTAAATCCGAATTTTCTTTATTCAGTGGCGGTTTTTCGCGGTGAAAGAAAACTGGGGGATGATAGAGATATTCTGAATTCGGATTCGGATTTAGCAAATCCAAAATCATAAGGGTACATAAGTCTAAGTTTTGGATCAGACTGATTTTTATTTTTTGTGTGCCTGTGTTATTCTTCCGTTATTGCACTCCGTACCCGTATCAATTTCCTGTTATTTTTCAAATTATTTTATCCTATTTTATTTCTTCGGGTTCGCCGATCTTTCTCATGGCGTCGCCTCTTTATGCCATACGACAATCGTTAGTATTTGCTGATATCGCAAATGAGAGGACATTTGTGTTCTCAAAGTGCTCGGAAGCTGTTTTTGAATACATCGCACTGATTGAGTTTTCTTCCGAGGCGGTGACCCCGTACACTTCTACGATTAATCGATGATCACGTTCGTTAGTACTTCTCAGCCCACCGGTGGCTCAGGTGGTAGTGTTGTCGCTCATCACCAAGTCATCCTGGGCTCAATTTCTTTTGGGGCCAGAAAATTTGTACCTTTTCACAATAATGTTCCAGTTCATATAGCTGTGACTACTGAAAAGCAAACCTTCCTTCCTCTATCCAGCTCCTCCTAGTATCGACTACTTCTACTAACACCTCCATGTGGGCCAAGTTGTTGTTAAACTCAGCTAACCGGCCCACGTACTAACAATGGCCTACCACCCAACTCCTAACTCCTATCGCTCCATGTAGATTAGCTTCAATAGTACGCTACATTTCCCATTTTCAAATACAACAGTATATAGTACTTCTTGCATATGCTTCTTTATTCACGGCCACTTTGCTTTGATTCACCATGATGTACACATTTGCTTCAGCCTGTAATACCTTCAACGAAGAATTGTTAAAAAGTTAGCTTGCCTTGGAAAGTAAATTATGATTTGAATTTCACTGATGAATTTTATTTTTGTTTTCAAATTCATGATTCCATGTCTGTTCTTTGAATTCACCACGGTTGAGGAAACTGTTAAGAATTCAATTAGTCTCCATAACAAATCTAAGGGTTGAACACTGAGACCCGACGAGCTGGGCTCAGTCCAGAGAAGTAAATTGTCACGTTGCATGAGTTCAGGTCGTTCACACAACATTCTCTGCTGTGCCCAAACCTGGTCTGGCGTTTGTTCGTTGAAACATGAAGCTCGACATTGTGGTGTATGGACATGAACATACTCCACGTGTGATCGCACGGTCGTATTTTCACTTCTCTATGTCGAGGTTGAAGTATTGGAAATGTCTAGGTATTGATCTATCATGTTCGTTTCGAATTGCGGGACAATGGATGGCGTTTAGGCGTTTTCGTTGTGTTATCTGATGGCACAAGTGTCTACTCAAGATTTTCCGATGCACCGTTGTAATTATAAAAGCATCAATTATTTTCTTGTTTTTAATATTGTGAGAAATTTTAATATTTGTCCTAATATTTGTATCTCGACTTTAAATACGTATGTAGTTTATCAAATGCGAAAACTGGCACCAGTAACTAACAACATCCGTGTTCCCTTAACGCAAGCTGAAGAGTCCATTATATGATCCACGTAGATGCCTTTTTTTGTACAATTGGATGAACTGGCATACTAAGCGTTTTCTTCTATGTATCGAAGCAAACAATTCACCATATTTAGTTCCATGCCTAGACCTCATCTTACAGATGTTAATGTATGGTTTATAATAATTATGGCAACAGATACGTAATTCAGTGTTCATAGATAGTACTACTTTCCTTTTCGGCCAAATCATTGCATACACGAACGGTCACCCATGTGCAGTATGTTCGAGCGAAAAAAATTGATTTTCTCTCTGAAAGGAGAGACAGCAACGTAATTCGCTGGAGTTCATTGAAAGGTTTATATTATCACCAGTCAACTTATTTCTCGAGAGGTTTTATATAACAAGTAGAAGTATTCGCATATACCTCCTTAATGTGTCCTCATATACTTTCTTAATGAACGGGAAATTACAAAAAATATCCAGAATGTTTTAAGAGAGTTGAAGAGCTTTTAAGTGTCAAACCCGCTAATTTTTTTGTTTATTTTTGTTTCAGGTTAGTTACATTTGGGCAGAGGTTCTCGTTGGTAAGTTACGTGCAACTTGCTCATGACAATCAGACGTTCCTTAAAACTGTCGAATTTACTGTTCTTCTCTTACTATCGTACAATTCACAGCTTTCTCCAATGGTTGCTCTTGACATTATTAATGGTTCGTTATGCTGTGATATGTAGTGGACATTTATTTTTTGAGTACGTGTACTTCGTCTATTTTGACTTCCTTTTAGAAATAATGGGTAGTCATTTTTCTTCTTTTTGTCATGTATACTTGTTTGTCCGGGACAATCCACGCCTCACATCAGTACTTAAAACTAGAAATATTTCGGCCATCCTGCTGTGGCCTTGTTCAGGGCAATGTCAGAGTCGCATAGACCTAAGTCTCCGTCGCCTGTGTAGGTCAACATTTTTTCTATTGAGACGCGTTCTGGACAGAATTATGACTGAATTATGTGTTAACTCTGCTCGCAAAAGCCTGTATGTTTTTTCTTTTTCTCATGTTTCTCTGGTCTTTACCGGAAATATAGTGTAACAGCAGTCTTGCTATTATTATTATTTTTATTATTATTATAATCATGAACATTTTTTTCACAAATTGTAGTTGGATTCAGGTAAGATGCGGGGTATACCAAGCATCCTCACCTCAAACAATGTCACAATTTAAAAATCTTCTGACTATTCTACAGGTGTTAAGGATGGCTGCTTTTCGTAATGTTAGAAATATATTTTGGAGAGTTGAAACCGATTGATGCTCAGATACAGACTGAGGGATGACTCCAGTGGTAGACAAGACTATAGTCACTATATATACACACTCCATATTCCATAAGCGAAGAATTTCTGTTTTAAAATCTTCATATTTTTGAATTTTAACAATTGTAGGTTGTGGGTGTGGGTTACTGCAATATCTATGTGGTGTGTGATTTTCTCAAGTTTGTCTATTAGAATAATATCTAGTCTGTTGCGATGGATTGTATTGTCGGTGAGGATTGATCTATCAAAATAAATTTTGTACCTGCTGTCTCTGAAATGGATTTTGGGAAGTACTTGTAGTATGTGACAGTATATTCTATTAGTCCATACTTCCCGCAGAGTTTCTGATGGATAATATTAGCAATCTGATTGTGTCTGTGGGTGTAATCTGTCTGTGCTAATAGAATGCATCCTTCTGTGATGTATTGTATAATTTCTTGTTTAATTTTGCATCTCCTAAATTTGTCATCAGCTATGCCAGTGTCTTGCATTATACATTTTCTATAGTTTTTTGTGACTATTACTTGGTTTTGAATTGCCATGATAGATCCTTCCGTTTCCGAGTATAGATCCCCGTTTGTAAGCCGGGCGTTCGACGCAGCTTTGTCGACATGAGGCTCATCTAGATCATGAGGATTTCTACAATGAAGTAGTTTAGATTTCAATTGGCTAATTCTCTGACTGATTTCAACGTTAATTTCATTTGGTTGTGGAGAGCGGTCTGCTAAATTTGAAGGAGTATATTTGATGTCAGTTGCACATATGATATTGTAAAAGTTACATTCTTCCTTCCTCTGGCGAAAGAAAGCTCGGAGTTGCTTTATTTGTGAACTGTGTAGGTTCTTCAAATGAATTATGCCCCTTCCTCCTTCCTTGCGAGGCAGACTGTGTGGTGTGACCTATTCTTCGTCCTGACTTTTCGCTGGAAGTTTTCTGTATCTGTTAGTGTCCATGAAACTACTCCAAATGAATACGTGAGGAGAGGAATGGCAAATGAATTAATTGCTTTTGTTGAATTTCGGCCATTTAAATCTGTGTGCCTTAATTTCTCGACTCGATCTTCAAATTCCTCAGTTTGTTGCTCTTTTTATGCATGTATGGTGTGTGCATCTAGATTGTTGTAGTCCCAGATTTTTGTACAATTCATTTTCTTCCATTCCTTTAATAATTTCATTGTCATGTATTATTATTATTTATTTTATCGTAGCTAATGTTGGTATCTTCCTTCCAATTGGGAATGAACCACATTCCTAGTGTTGGATATAATCCATATAGCAGCTACAATACTTTTCTCAGGATATGGGCAGTTCCCAACAATGCTGTTTTTTTAAATTTCATTTAGATTTATGTTTTCTGGTATTTTCTGTATGTATTGCTCTGTTGTTTTATTGATAGCCCTATTACTACTAGTATGATGAATGTTTTTGTTTTCCTTATTCTCTGAATTTCTATTTTTAAGTCTGTGTATTTTATAATTTTTTCAATTTCTTTCTGTGAGATTGTAACACCACACCACAAGCCCAGATGCTGTGTGGGTTCTTTGGTAGAAGCGGGATTCCCGTATATACCACAACCCTTATGGTAGAGTTCACTGCCACCAGCACGGTTTCCCGAGCAATTAAACACACGTGTAATAACAATAATTAATTATTTAATTAAAAAAAAATAGAGATCTGAATATTTACAAACGTAGTCAAACTCTCAAAATCATTAATACATACATAAATCTGTTATTACACAAGTAATGCTATCAGAAAGCATTAATTACACATAAATAAATTGAGTTGAAAACAACAACATTCGGAAAACCTCTCTAGGTTATCTGAATCTCCAAAATTACAAGTTGCTTTTCCCGAATAACTAACTGATACAAGTTACGTCACTCGCAACTACTAGTAAATGAATTTAAATTACCTCAGCAATTCTTAAGCGGTCTGACGACCAATACTAGCCAGGTCACATATCAAACATGCGGACTCAGTTCACGCAGCCGAATCCTCGAGGATTCTCAATCCTCCCAATATATAAGGAAGCGGAGGTCACGTGACCACGCCTTCGCTGCCACAAAGAGCACTCCAAATCGTTGTTCACCCCTTGGCCGTTCGGGGAACGCAGATCTGCCATTGTATCTGCATTCAGCGAAAATACTCCTTTCATAAAATATTAACATTCTTTCTTTAGGGATTTTACCGGCCTCGCCTCGGTACACATGGCGAGCAAGTCCCCCTCACAGAAATAGCATAATACAGCTAACATTCCTTAAGGTGTCTCGCCCCCGGTCAGATATGACTAACAAATGTACTTTCACAGAAATATTGTAAGACAAAGGGAGAGGCACGCGCTGATCACACACTTCGACCGGCATTCTTCGAGGGTACTCTCCTGTCCGGAAAAAGCAGGGGAATGGTCCACACAATGAATGGAAAGGCTCAATTTTGGGTCCCAAGTCCGTTGCACTTCCGTCCTAGCGGCATCCTAATCTCCGTAATCTTCTTAAGTGTCCGGCTAGTGGAATGCGTAAAAATATTAATAATTCACAAATCGATATACTGAACTGGTCCTTATGTTACATAGGTGTTCATATCTTATGGCACTGCAATATCTATTAATCGACAAGTTTAGTCTCTATTGTTTCGCACTGTAATATCATGTTTGTGAGCAGCTACTGATCTATCAGTAACTACTTGCTGGTTCCAAATGATAGTTATGTCTTTTTTGGTCGTAACTGGTTGTGGGTTAAGTTCATTCCACTTGTCGGTTACATCTATGTTGTATTCTTTACAGATTCTGTAGTGTACAATTTTGCAAACATCATGGCGGTGTATGTATTCATATTTTTTGCCAGTATTGCACAGCCAGAAACTATTGTTTCTTCGTATTGTTGGTACAGCCGACGTTTACTATCTATATTTTCTTTCAAACTGTGTTTCCTACAATATCTTGTTTTGAGGTCCTGGCCCTGTGCAGTTACCAAGAGGTTCTCAATTTTTCCCTTGATGACCTGCTGTCGACCAGTTAAATAATTTTTCTGTCTATCAATTTGACTTCCATCTTGCGTATTGACTGTCCATGCATAGGTTTACTTCTCCATTTGTCAAAAATTGTATTTTTGATTTTCTCCCTGAAACGTGATTGGTTGCCATCAATTGAGATCTCATTAACTGCTTGTTCTTCTGTTTCTATGGATTTTGTATATTTTATTACATTTTTTTGATTGAATTTATATTATTTCTTTGTTAGTCACACTTTTTTAAGAGGTTGAGATACTGTCTCTTA
>NNCF01129026.1:677546-739313 GCA_002313205.1 Laupala kohalensis
TATTATTATTATTATTATTATTATTATTATTAGTCGTAGTAGAAGCAGTAGCATTCATTTTTCATTCTCTAACAACTTTGTCGAGAGTTCGGTATTTTTCTCTCTCCGAGGTTGCAACAAACATCCTAAGGAACAGAGTCGGTGAATTTCGTAGCTTCTTGTAGAACCGTGAGTAAACCTTCTCTAGATCCTTCATTATTATGACTGACAGGAACAGTTGTAATTGTACTGCCTGTACTACATTATCGGTACTGTCTATTATTATTATTATTATTATTATTATTATTATTATTATTATTATTATTATTATTACTTTCTTTTCAGAGTTNAAGAAGTTCCACTTCCATTAGGCTGCGTCTCCTTGAGAAATTTTTCGCTGCACACTTTCTGAATTACATGAGCCGTCTCGAGAACGGCTATTTTATGGACCTCAGATAGATAGGTCTTTCCAAGAATTTTCTGATGATTGTCGTCTGTACATCTGCTCACTGTTCCAGTGAGTCCGGTAATAATAGGGTAGAAATTTGTCTCAATTCACCACAATTTTCGTCATTCAATAGTCAGTTCTTGTTATTTGAGCAGTTTTTCTGCCGTTTTGCTCACAACATTCATGTTATTGGGAACAGAAACATCAATAAGAAGACATACTCTCCTTAATCCCTCAGAACAATTTCAGGTCTATATGCATTGATTGGTCCCAGAGGATTGTGGACTTCTCATTGGAATTCACTGGAATTATTATTATTATATTATATTCTGTTTAGGATCTCAGCTTTTTCTGCTGGTCGTAGTGAGGTACGGGCTACACCAAGCACACTCACTCTGAATAACCCAAAAATTTTCTGACTATTCTTGAGAGAGCAAAACAGCTTTCTGAAGATGTACATAAATGGTCTTAAGTAATTTTACCATGCTAATACTATTGTGGAGGGAGAAAGGGATGACTCCTGTAGAGGACATTACTACCGGTACTATGTACACTCTCTCCACGTTCCATATCCTTTATATTTGTGCCTTAAGGTTACTGTATTTCTGATATTTTTCCTGAATTGTTTTGTGAAGGTTGTGAGTGTTTGGCACAGTTATGTCTATCAAATAGGTTGTCTTTGTTACTTGATCTTTTAACACTATGTCTGGTCTGTTGTTATCAATTGTACGGTCCGTGATTATTGACTTGTCATAATATAATTTGAAATTTGTTGATTCTAAAACGTACGCCGGTTCATGTTTGTAATAAGGAGTGCTATTTTCTATAAGACAATACTTTAAATCTAATGCTTGGTGAATTATGTTAGCCACCTGGTTATGGCGATGTAAATCTGTTTGTGCCAACATATTACAAGCTCCGGTTGTATGTTGAATTGTTTCAGAAGCAGTTCCACATTTCCTGCACTTATCATTTTCCATATGGGGATCCTGCATAATATATTTCTTATAATTCCTAGTGGGAATAACCTGATCCTGGATGGCCATAACGAACCCTTCTGTTTCAGGAAAAAGCTCCCCTCGCCTGAGCCATGCGTTCGACGCTTTCTTGTCGACATTGGGGTTGGGGTCTTCCGTGCAGTGCCTTGCTCTTCCATTCCAAAATTTTGTCTGCTTCTGTTGAAATTTTTTCACTGTCTAAGTTTCTAGCTTCTAATAGGTTTAATGGAGTGTAATTGTTGTCTGAGCTGAAAATGCTGGCGTGTAATGAGGATTCCTTCATCCGTTCATGAAAATAAGAACGAAGTTGAGCAATCTGTCTGTTGTGTAGGTTTTTTATATCTATAATTCCTCTTTCGCCTTCATCTCTTGCAAGTGTCATTCTCAGATTACTTGATTTTGCGTGGTGTTTCCGATGGTTTGTCAATTTTACCCGCAATTTTCTCTGCAGTTTTTACCAGCAATTTTATTATTATTATTTCAATCTTGTTCTGAGAGAACAGGTTTGGATGTGAGATTCAATTCCGGAGGAGGAAAGGATTTCTCCAAACCTTTGAATGCGATATCCCAACCTCAGATGTGACATCCCAACCTCACACTAACCGAACTTAAAGTTGGGATGTCATATCTGAAGATTGGGATCTCGCATCCAAACCTAGGGTTCCCACATCAATATGGTTTTCTCAGTGTAAGCGTAATTACTTCGACACATTTAGTTTCTTACATTAAATGTTATGCTAAATTATAATTGTTTGGTTTAAAATAATGATTTACTTCCCTTAGTAATGAACTGGCGATCCGTGACGTAGTGCCTCGCTAGTAGTAGTGGTAGTAGTAGTAGTAGTAGTAGTAGTAGTAGTAGTAGTAGTAGTAGTAGTTAAAAAAAAAAGTTAAAAAAGTTAAAAAAGTTTTTATTTCATTATAAATCACATAATTTTACATAGACACCTCTACTTTTATACATAACATCCATTTCACTTTTTACTATGCATTTAGTTCTTACCAACATTTACACCATTTTACAATATGCTGTCCTTCTTACATAAACATCCAAAATTGTACATTTGTTTAATTTTTTTTATGGTTAATTATCCTATATTAGTTTGAAAAAATATACTTCATTACATCTTCTTACAAATTTGTAACATTTTTATTCTTCTTATTGTTTTTGCCTATACACATATCTTGTTTTCATTTTTTGTTTTTATTCAAAGTTTTGCTTTTGTTTGAAAAATAATTTGCCCACCAACTTGTCTGCCACTACTAGTTCATTAGTAGTCGCAGCAATGCGGAGCAAAAACCATTTGTATCTTTTCCTCCACTGCCAAATACCACTATTTGATCCAATAGTAGAAGTAGTGGAAATTCATTTTGTATTTTCCAATAATTCCCTATTCATGCATGTTTAACACAAAGTACTCATTATACCCCTTCCTACATAAATAACTATAAGATTTATCTTTGCTTCCTTCTATCACATTATATTACAAAAAATACATCCTTGCACATGTATAAAAATACATCCTTGCACAGGAAAGTAGTAGTAGTAGTAGTAGTAGTAGTAGTAGTAATATTCGCCTTCTACCTCTGGTTCAAGTAGAATTACTCATGTCATTCATTCATCGCCCGTCTTGAGGTGCATTCGACAGCCTTATAATTTCCAGCCATATCAATATAATCCTCCATCTCTGACCCCTTTAAGACCAGGGAAAAGGAGTAAAGTAAACACACACACACACACAATACTCACGTAGCTTTTCTCCACAGGATATCAAATACACTGCAATGGATACAGATCGAAGTGAGGCTTGAAAATACTTTCCACTTGTTGGTTTTTTTACTTGAGAAACTGTATTTCCGCTTTCTTATGGGCACATTCAGGTAATTGCTTGCCGTTGTAGACTGTGTATTGTTTGCATTTTTGGAACGATCGTCTTTTCGATCGGACGTAGTTGTTATGAGAGCCATTTGGCGGTGGGATTATGATTTCTATTCAGGATTGGATTTTTCCCCTCATTTTTTCGCGCTATGAATAAAGAGTTTTTTTACTTATTTGTTATTTAGTTAGGTTTCAGTATTACTTGAAGAGGATTGGATATTTTTGGACATCTCGTATATATGGCGAATTAGGTCCTGGAAAAGCAGTGTAAATGTATTTTGATTTTTTTTCTTAAAACAGTTTTATTATACATTAGTTTTTAATTATGGTCATTTCGCGTTCCTTAAATATAAAAATGGTATTTTTCAAAATTGAATTGAATGCGATCGATTAAAGTTTATGTTTCAGAGGAGGTGTTTGATGTGTAGTGATCATGCACGCCACAGTTGAAAAAGATAGCCAAATTTCAGCAATATATTGTGACTTTTCTGCTAATAACAATTTAAAAAAATTACTGAATTGTTGAATTTTTTTTTTTCAAAAATCAAATATAATTCTAACTAATTACTAAGGGGAGGGAACCGAATACTCACTCCTATGGGAGCCACTCACAATGAAAACAACAATCTGGTGTTCGAGCAACAAACAGACATTTTATTATTCGTACTAATCCTAACCTAACTACTACACAATACACTGGTCAATATTTACTCTACTACACATTATCTCGCCTACTGCGCTCTTGGAATGTCCTTTTACAGGGTACTCACCAATCTCTTCTGCTTCGTGGGCCTTTTTGTTCATTACACTTACATCACAGTGACACCCTTCAATCGTTGCGCTTGGTCTACTGACTTTTGTGTGACAATTTTTAGTTTACAAGGCCCAAACTTACAGTGATATATCCCCTTTACACTATTACACACTACTGTAGATGTCTCTTGATGCCGGACGATATGATGACCTGTCCCATTCGGTGTTATTACCTCGAACCTGGTTCCCTGCGCAGCACTAATGTTCTTTTCTCTCCTTTGCGTCTAATCCATCCTTTTCACCATTCCCATTACTTTCCCTTTATTGTTACGTCTTAGAGTTCTCAGATTCACTTCTTTTTAGTTTATTTTCGTCCTTTGCTACATTTAATCTTATTGTCTTAGCAATGACGTTGCCTTCCTTGGTTAATTAATTGTCTGAAATGATCTGCGACGGCTTATTAACTTCTAAAACGTTACTAGCTTGACACCTTCAAGTTCCTCGTTTGTTCGAACTATTTTGTATTACGCAAGTCCCATTCGCCTTGTTTTAATCATACGTTTTCTTTCGTCTCATATAACAAAAGAAACACAAAGTCTTCAATGTCTGACTCGGACAAATAAACAGTCTCCACCTTTTTCACCATCAAAATCGCACAATTAAAGTCTCGAAATCTCTCACCATTGGATTCCAATCAAACTATCGAAAATTTTGCACTTCTGAAGCACGACAGACCATCGAAAATTTTCTTACTATCTGACCAAATAATCGAAACTTTTCTCACCATCTGCTTTCAACAAAAAATCTGATGCGAATTTCACTGTCTCACGGTCACATAATACACTGACTCCAAAATGTTTTACTTCTCAACTTTCACAAAGACACTCTCCCAAAATTTTTCTCATCTCTCTTGTGCCTCTGTGTCTTAATTTTTTATAGATAATTTTGCGTCACGTGACGTTCCCCCTCTTAAGAGTCCTTGCTTCTGCTGCCAGATCTCGGTTCTTTTCCCCCTCTTAATTTTATTTGGTAGTTTCCGAAAAGATGTATTTTGTATTTTCCTGTTTCCAATCATTCCACTTGACTCCTCCCCCCTTGATATTTCATTGGTTGCACCCCCTTCTCTCTACTTCTAAGATTCTTTCCTCGAGATGAAGGTCTGTCGGCCATTTTGTTATTTTTGTCCCTGTACATCTGCGCGGGCGGTATGCTTCTAAAGACCTCGGTTTTATTGTTTTATTGCTAGGCGGCATTCGACATCGTCCCTTTCTAGCTAGCATTTGTTCTGAGCGTCGGCCCTTCTTTTTGAACCCAAATTTTATTACATTCTTTTGAATTTTGCTATCGTGTGTTTTGGCCGAACCCATGGTCCCAAAATTTCACATTTCTAAAGATTCTTGTTCAGACTCGCTATTCCCCAAGAGACATGTGTCGCGAACCTTTTTTGTTGGCCGCTTGCCTCAAACATACACCGACGTTGCTTTGGGAAATAATATTCCCTAACATCCGCTCTTTTTCTTTAAAGATTCGTGTTCAGACTAGCAGGCTACTAAAAATGTGTCCTGCTTCCTATTTCTTTTGATCTTTTTTAAATAAAGGTTTTTATTGCGTTTTTGTCCTAAATTTTGCCACTCGTCTTTCTAAAGATTCCTGTTAAAAATTGTGTGTTTCTGAACACGTGTCCTGGTCTCTACTTTTGATTTTTCCAAATAATAGTTTTTATTTCGTTTTTGTGTTTCAAAACTTTCTACTGAGCTTTTGATGTAGCATCACCTTGCTATAAGCTTCAGACCACCCAAGTCTCTTTCAGCGAGCTCCCATGTTGACCCATGCTTTTTATGTTAATATTTTGAGAACGCGTGATTGAATTTTTAATCAATTCAATCCACGGTCTCAATATGACGAGCCCAAAACGGATAATTATGAAAAGATACATTTTGTAATTATTAATGGTGCATTCGCCATTCAGTCCTATCTCATGTGTACATACTGTTAATTCCATTCGGTTTGTGTCAGAAGACTCGGGGACTATAGTTCGTTACACACACTTGGTTATCCACTTTTCTTGTATTTAAAAGAATGTTCGGCAACTTGTCGAAACGTTCGTAAGTTTTCAGAGAAGGGGAGTAGTGGTATAGGATAAGTAATTTCGCATGAAAATTAAATAAGGATATAATTACAATAAAAAATAAGAAAATGTTCAATTTTAACTGATTAGATTAGGATGTGTCAGAATTTAACGCAAATACTATCTAACATTGTGCTATGTCGAAGCTGGTAAAAAGTTTACGAATACGGAATGATGTACGGATAAGTGAATGTATTCGGTTGTAATTTCGTATTTGCAACAAGATTCTTTAGTGTGAATTTCTTGGAATTCCTGATACTTGTGAGGTATTCTAGGACGCAAATCATTTGTCTTCATTAACTGAAGTATAGAAAGGTTTTATGTTCGTTTTTTAGAAACCTTGGGTCTCGTATAACCCGCCTTTTGGAGCGTGGCTCGTGTTATTGGTTTCCCCGCCAGAATGCAGCGAGTGTCTCTCTTGGTGGAGACCTCGCTCGGGTCGTTGGCTCGCTCTCCCGATGCACTGCCCTGATATCGCGACCCCGTTCCGTGGCATTCGTCGGTCGCATATCGCTTCCAGCCCCTTCCTTCCCTCCCCTCCCACATCGACCTTGTCCCACCTTCGAACCCACTTCCTTCGTCTTCCCTCAGACAAACCTTTTCTTCTTCTTTTTTTAAAAGTCTTTCGACTCTTGGTGTTTGTGAATCAATTATTTACAGAACCCATCTTTTTAGAATTGATTCTTTCCATATTTGTTTTTAATTGTGTTCTTATTCGCTGGATTGATTATTCGATAATATTTATGTATCTTCAAAAAAAGCGAATGAAAGTTAGGGAAATAGACTCAAGTGAATTCTGTAATGTAATTCGTTATTCGTATTGAAGCATAGTCCAAACATTTTTGGCAGATCCCTGCATTTGCGGCTGGTAATTTCTAGTTTGCTGATTGACCCTTTGGTTTGAAAGGAATGTATTATTGGCGTTCATGGGTTGCTTGAGATTCTCATTTTCTAATTTTGTGTTGTTTGCATTCATAAACTGTTGTAAGATTTTCTATGTCCCCTTTTTCCATTATCTGTTCTCTTTTTCAGTTCGTCGGAAATTGATAATTAATCTATCATGGTTTGATGTTCTGTGTAATGATGCAGTCGTGATTTCTATTGTTTGAACTATTAAGCGGAAAGACGATGGAAAGCTTTAAACAAAAATAAAATTGCGAAGTTCGTGAAGCGTACTCTGATTTTAGTTTTTCTTCCAAAGAACTGATTTCTCTTTTTGTATAGTCCACCCTATGTAAACTGGTCGATAACTGAAAACAGGCGTGGGAAATGTTCCTTTTATGTTGTAAGTAGAAGCTTGCGTGATTGAGGAATCAGTAGATGACGTCACCTGAGAACGTACCGTCCAGTGTTCCGTCTGTCTTTCAGCGCACCGAGAGTGATGTAGTCGCGTGATACACCTCGTTATTATTGCTTCAGTTGTGATAATTGCAATAATAATGCATTTCGGTGTCTCCTAGAATACTACTTGTTCTGGAGCAACGGAGTAGCAGCCGCACTTCTTGTATTAACTAAGTAGATTCATTTTTATGAACCAGATGTTTTCCTGAAGCATGTGATTGCTATTTAAATGTTCCAATGAAAGTGTCAGCACGTAAATACTGACTTACATGCCGTTGAACATCGGACACAAAAAAGGCAGGGAGCTGCTGCTTTGGGGTAGCTGTTGACAGCAATATTGTTTATTGTTATTATGTTATTGCAAGAAATATATGCACAACCGTGATAGTTTTGTTTCCAATTTTTTAAAACATAGTTAATGTATGCTTCTTTTTAAATATATTTTTTGTAAAGAAGACAGAGCTTTTGTGTGTAGATATCCACAAATAGTTTTTTCTGATATAGAATAAGAAAATTCCAAAAACTCCGTTTTCCATAATTTCCTTCTAAGTGCACAATTTTATTCTAAATTATAACTTCATGTATCTAGTGATGATTATTCTTTTTGCGGTATTTTATTGTACTGATTATATTATTATTATTATTATTATTATTGATGCGTAATATGACAATGTGGTGATACGGCCAGAAAGAGTCCAATAAAAGCTCCCAGTCGTCACTATATAAGTTCTGCTAGTTATTGACAAATTTCAAGAGATTTCGTGAATATACTTAGAGTAATATAGTGGTAATATATAACGAAGAAAGTAAGAAATCGAAAACAGCGGCGAAGTCAGCCAAGGTGCGTGTTTTAGTGGGGCGTGCTACCTGATACATGGCCACGAGAGTACAGGCGGATTCGGTGCCTATCGGATCAGAAAGGCTCGTGACGTAGATCTCAGCTCTGAGAAGTAGAGGGGATGGTTGTGCAGACGTAGGGTGTGTGTGTGAAGGATGTTGGAATGGAGGAATTGACGAAGGGGAACGCCAAAAGGCCTGGAAGTCTGGCAGCAGCCTCAAACCCAGCGCGGGCCGATAATGTAAATTTTATGAAATGCAGCCACGAATGTGGACTTGCCCCACCCACCGCAGCAGCAGTAATATGCCATGCATAAAATATGCTGCTGAATATTTGATGGCCGCGACATTGGTTACGTGTCTGGCTGCGCTCCTGTAATCGTTTCTGGAAGAGCGAGGCGCGACGAAATGTCTTTCCCCCATATTTTTTTCTTGTCGCCTACACTGAGGTTTGGGGACGGTGTCGATGACACGGTGACGTTCGACCTATGCGTTCTCGATGAGGGGAATGTCAGGATTGTGAGAGGTACGAAAGGTGAAATCTTCAGTCTAATACATAACACTATCCGGAGACGTATGTTTATGAAACATTTCAATTTCTTACTTGAACTTCTGGCAATGACAGAGCATTATTTGCGAGTCTCACCGTTTGCATTGAGCACGTTTACTTTTTTTTTATAAGTCCGTATTTAATAGTATGAATCAAAGTAATTTTAAATGAAGGCTCATTATTCAATTCGTTATTTTTAGCTCTAAATAACCATGAAAATTTTATTAATAGTTTATCACATTGTCGTACAATGTACTGTGGATCCATGGCAGTGATTAAATTTTGCTGCTACAGACTATGCTTTCTTACTTAAACGAGTAAGAATCGTGTACCTTTACTCTCTGGAATTTGTATCTCGTGTGTCTGAATATTTATTTATCGTGTTATTTCGACCTTGGGCGTATGTTCTTTCCATTAACATATCCATAGATTGTACACTCACCGTACTTTTGAATGTTTTATTTTTCACACGATTGCGCTAACTGATCTTCTGAGGGAGTTTCAAGTTTTCAGGTTTCATGCTACTTTCACGTTTTATATTATGTGGAACTTGAGTTACAAAGAGTTTCTGTTAACTGTTTTAATCTGAACCAACTTGATAGTTGATTTATGGGTAGAGTGACATGAAATACTTGACCTGTTTCGCAATGGAATATATATATTATCTTTCTGTTACAGAATAACAGTACATGATGTTTTATGGTCAGTATATGTATATATCTTTGTATATGTATTAATAGTATAGGTCTTTCCTCTACTAAATAATTTATGATTTTGTAGATTTTTCGAAGGTTTATCATGGCATTTGAATTTATGTTCGAAATAGCTATTTGTAATTCCAGGAACATTTAAGAAAATTAATGTTTCAAACTATGGTTTTGAAATGTTTGAGAATGTTAGAGTTGAATTTAGTTTTATTATTATTATTATTACTATTATTATTATTATTATTATTATTACTACTCCTACTCCTACTACTAAATAATGTTTTTATTCCCATAATTCGAATTAAATGTTTTCTTTTTCTGTCCTGTTTCTTAAAATACTTAAATTTGTTTCGAAGTGCATTTCTCTATTCATTAATAAGACAGCCTATTCTACGTGGTATGATTTTTGTTTTTACTTTTCTGAAAAGGATCGGGATGGCATAAATTACGAACAAAATGTTTATCTTCGTCGAGATTTTCTTAACTTTAATCAAGATCATTGATCACCAATTGAAGACTCATAACTTCTACAGATGTATTGAGCGTTTAAAAAGAAAACAAAACAAAACAAGAAGTTGTAATGTAAGTCGAGAAACGACATTTTGTTGCACTTAGAACTGAATTCACTCTTTGTACTTCAACTTCGCACACCAAATAAAACCACACTTTTTCAAATAAAACCACTCAAAGGAAATTGTAGTGAGCACTGAAATTTTCAACTTTGATCGATTGTTAATAAATTTATGTGCATAAATCCAAAATCGCCATATCACGGAATTTTTACTTTGTGGCCCGACTTTTTTACTTGATGACACGTTTTGATTTTAGTTAAGTTTGATTGTGGATTGAATTTAATCGCATTTTAATTATTTTACCCATTCGGGGAACGAAATGTAACAGCTAGTTCAATTTTATTATTTGTATTATGGAGTATTCATGATATATAGTTCATATGTCCGTAGATCCACCCACGTCATACCGTATGATGATTATACGGGTGCTAAAGATCCCATGAGCATCATTGGATGCTCTCGTTATATTAATTCCCGGTGGCAAAGGGACCGACGTAGAGCTCCGGGTTCTAACCGAATATGATGTTAAATGTACTTCGATGCTGAATGTAATGCTATTTAAATCTTTCAGTTATATAGTTTTCGCTACGAAATGCGATTTAGGATTTGCAAGCGAAATCTAAAATAAAAGAGCAAAAATTTTCCTTGAATTAGATACTAAAGAAACGCCTCGCGTGAACGTGCAAACAAAGATTACTCTTTAAGGGTTCTTTTAAGGGTTAAGGATTTTATTTATTTATTTATTTGTGTTGCGGCGAGATCCAAGACCTGCTTTTTCATGTGCTTTTCATCAAAGAAAAGTGTATATATAATATTTAATTGTTCTTCACCTCAATGAAGTAGTAAAATGATTTTACTATACCGTGTTATTCATATAGAAATTGTGATGTATGTCAGGAAAATATGGTATAGCTTCCGTTGGACTGTCAATCCTGATTTTTGTCTCAAATGGTTAACGGTTCGATGCCCACAACCATTAGATTAGAAAATTACATTTGGCGTTTAAAGGATCGACAGTTCCGCATGTATTAATCGTACTGTTGTGCAGTATTGATTTATTAGAGGGTGAAACTAAATGTCATATGTCATGCAACTTAGTTGTGAAACAACTTGAACCGCCAAGTTATGTTTGTGGATTGTATCGGAACTCGTGGAGAACATTGAAACAGGATACATTTACTGCAGTTTAAATGAAACCTATTATGATATTGTTTTATTGTGACATAAAAAATTGAAACAAGCGTAATATTTATTACGACTCTTAAATTTTGCAATTATGGGGATACAGTGAATACATTTTGATATGGACCATTGACGATACAAATTTGAAGGAACTGTAAAAGTAGTTCTGAGGTCATGAAGTAAGATGTCATTAGTTTTAATAGCTGTTGCAGATATCTCTTGTATGAAGATGAAGACACTTCCTATTTTGATACTCTGTAGTACTTGCACAGAATACCCGTTCGTTTGGATCGTCTTGCTTGTGAATTTGCGGGTGTGGACCACACGACAATGATGATCCCACCACTTTGCCGCAAGACGTAGAGAAGCTCTTGCCTCCCTCTCCAATCCCATTCCCATTCGCAAAGCTCTCTTGGAAGGTTGGGCCACTATTGAGAGCCGCCACATATCCACTGGCGTTCCCCAACGATCCGCTCTCAGTACGATCTCAGCCGCTCCTCTGCCTCACCTCTCGACTCACCCCTCCTGCAATTCTTCGTCTGCCGCTATGTGATTTCCTCAAGATATCGCCTGCGTTTACCTGTGGGAACCTTCTTCCATATGCGCTTCATTCGACTGCGGAAAGTATGAAAGAGTCGGCTGAGTGGCATACTAGTGTACCAAGGAGGGATTGCGAACCGATTGCAAATAGTGATGATTATTTATTGTCACCGTTCTGTTCCTATTGATTTTATTCATCAAATTGTAATAAAATAGAATACATAAAAAAGATTATTTCAATGAAAATAATCAGATTGTGTTTACAAAATAGATCGTTGCGGGTAATTATTATTCTGTGCTGAGAATCGAAGTCCTTTCTCTTACAGAGGTGATTTTTCTCCTTAGTAGTTCTTCTTAAGGTCGTTTAGTATTATGGAAAGGAGTTAGGGAGTATGTACTTCTCATAAGTACGTAATGTGCTGTCACTATTATATTTCAGTAAATTGTGTTTGCGTATTTCTTTACTATATCTCGACTTCCCTTTTATCGTTATAGGTTCAGTTGCAGTAGTCTTCGACACATGTTGGCTTATAGCAAGTCCATCAATATACCACATATTTCAGTCTGAGGATTACTGAATCCTTATCGGAGGCATCAAAGCCATTGATGAAAGCGATTAGAGCATTAATCTATAAAATGAGCATTAATCTATAAAGCGATTAGATCATTAATCTATAACGTGAGAAATTTGTAAATTTCAGATGGGATGTTTACGCGAACTGACGTTTAGTATCAAATGAACAGTTTCCTTGATTGATAAGAAATGCATCATGATTATTTCATGATGTCTAGTTACACGTGTCAAATATGTTATCTCGTAAATTAACTTATATAGTTTAAAAAACATGCCAATCTTTAACATTGCTTTGGAGCAAAGAAATCATTATTCTCTGACCATTATTGAGCCAGTCATTATTTTTCGTGTGCTTATGAGAATCTCGTGAATTATAAGATACTTCCTTGTAATCACTTAATGTTCCTGTACCTTAACCGTTATGGAGTGTTGGTCTATAGGTTAAAGCTTTTATGTCGGAAGACTCTTGCGTGGGTGGGTGTGGCGCACTGCGTTGTATGTGGGCGTCGCCCTGAGGCGTCGGGGGTGGAGACGGCGGAGGTGAGAAGCGTGGGACGACAGCCGAGTGGCCGTTGGCGACGGATCCCGAGTGACGCGGAGTGTATGAAGGTAACTAACTGGCTAATGCGATTGTGTGCGACGAGATTTCAGGAACAATGAATGAGGTTAGTGGCGAGATGAGAGAATCGATGATTGTTATTGTGGTCAACGTTAACGACTTGTAATGGATCGTTTAACTAATAGAGCAGACACACATCTATTGTAACAAATTTATTTCCGTTTTAATCGTTCCCAATGCTCATAAAATGGTGAGTAGTTGATCCATAAAAAGTTTCAAACGTTAATGAAGCGGAAAATAGACATTTCTGATCCTTAATATAATGTTCATAGGTATTTATTATGTAGAGTTCAAACGACATTAAACATAGACGTAGTACAGTTTCATTGAATTTTGTAAAGACTTCCAGTCGGAGGAAGATCACATTATTGTGCTAAGATATTACGACACATCGACACAGCTTAATAGTATGAGTTTGCAAATATAACAATGAAGACATGGTTTTTTGAACTGCTTGAAGTTACATAGATGAGAATTTTGTTGCAAGTATACAATTGTTTTTTGTTTGTTTTTTTTTCAGTAGGAGTTATGTTAAAGAACAGAGGATGATGATACGACATAAAGAGTATTAAACTATTTTCGTTGGATGGAATGTTCTGTCAAATACAGAAATAATGTTTATATTGAATCGCGATGAGAGAATTAGAGGTACAAATGCTATAGTAAGAAGAAACTCAAAAGAACGTTCATTATACTTTTGTGACCAAAAACTAGAATAGTTTCTTTTGCAAACAAGATGATGTAAAAGCGTGTATACCATTGTACATACTTGTGTTGGAAGTGACAGCCAAATGATTATATTTGTTTAATGTAAAGGGGTATTACATGTTGTACGAGAGTTCCACTGAGTTACTGCTTACGTGGGTGGACGGAAGAGAACCAAACGTCTATTCTCATTACAATGCATGTGTATATATCAGGAATGGCTGGATGATAGAAGCTGCGTCGTGCCGAAATACGGATAATGGGTGCTGCGTGTATGTTGTTTTTGAAATGGTATCCTGTAGCATTGATCGTTACTATTCCTGTGGTTGTATATATGCGAATGATATTGATCCAGTTTGATTTATGTCTACTTTTTGTAAACAGTACCTCGTCGCTCTGGTTAATGTTAGTGGTTGCTTTGTTAGCAATATCTTTATGATATTTAACTTGTTTGTGATATTAGTTCAGTGTAATTTTATTGCATTTGTATATTCATGCTGTACATGTGATGGCAGCGTAACGATAGTGGCGCCAGTGTTACTCGATGAGGAAGCGAAGATCTAGAGAATGCAAGAGATCCTAAGCTGAGGAATGGTTCCCCCTTGCTCAAGCGAGATCGAATTTTTTGTACCTTCGTGTAGATTCGTATGACTACACTTATTGGGATGTACGATAGATATAAAATAAAAATAGATAGAGTAAAAATAAAAAGTAAAAATTCATAAGTATAAAGTAGACATTCGGCAGTGTTACTTCAAATGAACATTGAGAAAAGAGAAAATAAAAATATGTAGTTAAAATCTAGTCACTAAATGGCGTTTGAGGCGTCTTCTATGGTCACTATTGTCAAGCAGATTTACGGCGAGATAATTGGGATGTATGTTAATTCTGTTTAAATAATTTGAGTTGTATCTTGTAATTTCTTGCTTTACTGTTCGGGTTCGCAAGTCCTGGTGGAGAGTTGCATTTGTGATGTACCGTGGTGCGTCGACGACAATGAGTAGAGTTTTCGACTGGAATCTTAGTAGGATTTCAATGTTAGAGGTGGAGGCAGTTCCCCACAGTAGGACCATATTGGTTTAAATATTGCTTTGTATATGTAACTTGTTGTGGAGTGATAGTGCTGATATTCGACCTGGTAACCAGTACATAGTTTTGAATTTTATATCTAATTGTTTTCGTTTTCTCTTAATGCCTTTCCAGTTAAGTCGTCTGTCTAGAGTCATTCCTAGTTACTTAACTCTGTCATTTTGAGGAATTGGTTTATTGACGACTACGATTTCCGGGCATGTTTGTCTATTGAGGGTGAATGTGGTTTGGACAGATTTCACTTCGTTTATTTTAATTCGCCATTTTCGGAACCAGTCTGTGAAGTTGTCCAAGTGCTCTTGTAGGGTTTTGGAGGCTTAATTCGTATCTTCATGTACCACGAAGATGGCAGTGTCATCGGCGAAAGTGGCAGTCGATATCTTTTCGGATGACGGTAGATCAGCGGTGTAGAGATGGGTTCCAGGACGCTTACGTGAAGTACTCCTGATTTAATGGAAATGATTTCAGATAGTTCCTAATTGAACTTTATCCGAAAAAAACTTGTAGAAAGGTAGGATTTTAGAAAGACATAAAAGGGATATGGTAGGAATTTCTTAATTTTGCATAAAAGTCCCATGTGCCAGACTTTGTCAAACGCTTGACTGACGTCGAAAAATACCGCACTACAATAAAGTTTGTTTTCTGGGGAATTTTGGATTATCTTCACAGCTCTTTGCACCTGTCCTATTGTGGAGTGTTTTTTTCTAAATCTGAACTGACGGGTGGGAATAAGATCTTGTGTGAGCAGGATTGGGTAGAGACGTTGTAAAAAAAAAAATTCAAACACCTTTGAGAGGATAGATAGGAGACTTATAGGTCTGTATGATGTTCCTTCCTGGCTTTGGATTGAGCACAATCTGAGCGACCTTCCATTGTGAGGGAAAGTGTTCAATCCTCAAAGTTGCATTGAATATTGAAGTAATTGAAGCTCTCATTGGTAAGTTTTTGAAGATCATACCCGTGAAAAGGTCGTAACCGGAGGATTTACGGGGATGAAGTTTCTGGAGTTCCCTTCGGACTTATGTAGACTTGAATGAACGGATTTTATTCGCCATCTGCAGGGAGACATGCAGAAAATTTTTAATAGCAGACCCCTTTTCGTCTGTTATATCTGAAGGAGTCGGTTGAAAGACTTGTGAGAAGTGCTCTGCAAATGTAGGTACCTTTTCTTGGTCACTTTTGGCCCAGCTTCCATCTTGTTTCCTGATTGGAGGTATAGATTGCTGTGGTCTTTTCATATGTTTGGTTACTTTCCATAGTGAATAGTCAGTCACCTGAGTTGCAGATAATGATTCCATTTTTCTTCGGAAAGTAGCGTTTCTGATTTCTCGTAGAATACGCTTCAACTTTTGGGATGCGTTTGTCAGCGGGGCTGTGTGTATGTTGTCATTTTTTCTTTAATTTACGTTTATGACGAGGAAGATTACGAATCTCAGTTGGTACGGTTTGGTTGAGTTTTACACTGTTGAATGGGCGTTGAGGACATTGCTGTAGCGTGGAGTTGGTTGGTAATGTATTCAATAGCTTCGTCGATGTCAAAGGACGTTTTCAGAGAAACATTAGCCCTAACTGTTTCCTGCACTAGAACATTGAATTTGTTCCAGTCAGTTTTCGGTTGCAGAGAAATTGTCCTTTGGTACGATTTTATGGTCGAACTGATAAGTAAGATTATTGGAGAGTGGTTCGAAGATAGATCAAAGGATGAGAAGATTTCAATGAAACTTTGACAGAGACATTTTCCTACAACACGTTGCGGGTGTCAGGAATTTTCCTTCGGCCTGTGGACCAGTAGGTTGATTTGTCAGTTGAGAACGACAGCGCTATGTCACTGCTTGCGTCCAAGTTAAATGATGGTTCTGTGGACTGCCCTTGTTGCTTGCTGCCGGATTGGAGAGCAATAAAGGTCTCAGGAGTGCTATTCTGTACACGATTCGATCAATTCGGTAATCGTTGAATCCTTGATTTATCGATTTTATCGACGCTACCGAAGAATGCTATTCTGTACACTGGTTTATCGAAAGTGGAAATCGTTAAATTCGGTAAGATCGTTAAAATCGATAAAATTTAACACACACCTTCACTGTGGCCGATATGTTATCGAACACGCTTGTTCCTTGTGTTTGTGCTGGTTGTGTGAGATTTCATTTTTGTGTGATTACCTTCGTGAGCAATTTCGTTTGTGTACGTTGTATATAAGGTTACTTTGGTGTTACCTTTCTTTATTCGTACTTTGTACTTCGTACATATGTTATCTTTGTGTACGAAATGAAGAACAATACTCTTGAGTTATTCCATTCATAATTCGTTCAGAAAGAAGCAAATTGTATTTTGGAATAAACAGCGTAATTTGTATTTGTTAATACATTTATTATTACCTTTCTCGTACCACGAATAATGCTTATGGTATAATTTTGAGGTTATCTGTTACGAAAATATTTTGTATCATTTATTACATAACCTATAGAAACATTCCGGCATACGTGAATATTTAGCCTTTATTCAATTTCACATTGTGTTGCATTAAATTGTATTCCATAAGTTATGAGTCACGAGATATACGCAGCAGTACATCAATTTACAACAACTTAATTAATTGTAAAATACAAGTAAATAAATAATGTACTCTCAACAAAGTATTTTCTAGAAATTAAATAACAAATTGTTAAATGATAGTAAATCGTGAAACTGAAATATGTTGAATAAAAAAAAACGTATTAGTGTTATTTTCGACACACACTTTCCCCGTTCAAACATTCATTCATCAGTACTCATTTGAATACGCATTCATGAGTATTCAAAGAGATTATATAGTATTCATAGAGATATCCAAAGAGATCAGTATATTTCTCGATCGCTGATTAGGTGAAAACGTGTAACCTCTCAACAGAGTGCCTGGCAACGTTTATCGAAATGCTGACGTCACGTTGCTTTCGGTTGCCGTACCGATTATCGAAAATGCCGTGTACAGAATTGACATGGGGCTACCCTCTCGGTAGCACAACCGTGAGACAGACCTATCGAAGCGATTACCAAATTTATCGAATGCGTGTACAGAATAGCACTTCAGCGCCGTCCACGTTGCCACTACATGACACCGTGGAGGGCCGCACGTCTAAGATGTTCACAGTATAAATCACTTTTTGCTAAATGTTGTCCCAATATAATCTTCTAGCACTATTAAATAAAAGTAATTTACACTATATTTTCTCGAAGTTCTGGCACAAAATCGTAGCACAGTTCGACATAAACACTCTCATCGCACTGTCGAGAGAGCGGAGCGACACGACGCATCTGTTCACCACAGAGGTCCGACCGAAGTGGTATGCACAATGGTATCATTAATTTGCAAATAACGATGCCTGTTTAATATATGCTGTTTTTAATAATTTAATTCCATCCTAAATATTCGCGTGCTGATCGATCTTATCCATTTGCAAGTCAGTCATATCCTTGCATCAACAATTCCCTCACAAAGCTAGTGTCCACTATTAGTGTGTCAAGTGCATGCGCTCTGATTCTCCCTGCTATGCCTTTGTGTGGCTGTCGCCTGTTAGCATCCGCAGTAATGTTACGGCCGCTTGCACGACCATTCCTGTCTTCCGCTCTCCCTCTCTCCTTCCTTCCTCTACTGTGCATTCGCTTCCACCCTCGCAGTCCTTCCCCTTCCCACTGCCGCACCCACCGTCACACGGTCATCCCTTCGCCACCGCCTCCGCCACCGGACACACGCACGCGAGGCCCGAATTTGAATTAAACTACCGCTCGCTGGTACTGTGCCCTCCCCCTCCCGAGTTCCCTCGTGACACCGTAGCACGCGACCGGACCTGTCTCGCTCGGGTAACCCCTGCGTTCGATGTTACGCCCAACATTACTGTATCGAGACGCGCATTATGCATAGGCACCGGACAAGTAATTTCATTTTTGTATTTCATACATTTTATACGTGTCATTGGATGCGTATTTCGCATTTGACTTTTCATTAACTACCCTTCGAGTTACTTTTACGCTCTAATCCAATCTCATATTTCAATTCTCGATGTCCCGATGTGATTTCTAGGAAAATACACCGACGAGAGTCTTATTCATATTTTTACGATAAGCTTATCTGGCTTTCCGTGTCCTTCTGCGAGTTGTACCCATTTGCACCTGCGTACAGTTTGACTAACATTCATTTTAACTTGCCTACCTACGCGGCGTAGGGTAGTACTGTGGTGATGCAGGTGGTAGTCCGCAGGGTTGGACAAGGAATACGGCGAGGCTTACAGACCACCGTTGGCGTCAACGTGTGGTCCTCCTACATTTAATGTTATGAAATATACAAGTTATTTCACTAGGCGTGCAACGCCATTTTTATATTTCCTTCCCCGTAGTAAAAGTTAACCTATGAAAATAAATGTACTTTCAAGTACAAACAGTGTATACGGTCAGAAGAATATATATTTTAAAATATTTAGTTAGAAACGCTCATTATTCCTTGATTCAAAAATGGGAGTTTGATAGAAAAAGTTTTTTCGCAATAAATTGAAAGCAAGCATTTACAGGAATTTTGAATCTTTTTGGGTGTCAGAGTATTTAGAGGCACTTCGTTGCTTTGCATGCCACCGCTTCGGCCACACCAGTAAATATTGCGAGGATAAGAAGGACACATGCAGACACTGTGCTGTGACAGGCTATAATCATGAAGGTTAAAGTAAAGAGAAACGACCTACCTGTGCGAATTGCTTAAGGAGCGGAAAGAAGGGTGAACCTGATGTGCAAAGTAAATAAATATATTGCAGCAAAACGAAAAAAGCTTAGAAAAACAAACTATGGAGGACAAGAATAGAAGTGAAATAGATAAGGGGGGAAACACGATGCTGGGGAAATCCATAAAAGGAAGAGGAAAATCAGGTCAGGACGCACAAAAAATGTATTAAGAACTTTCGAATAAAACAAAGCGACACATGAGAGCATCACGTGAACTATCTTCACTATTTAAAGAAACAGAAATTTAGATATTGTTGTTATCCTGAGACTTTACGTGTTAAGAGGACAAACATGTCATTTGCCCATTGTGTAATTATTGTAAATATTATTTGTATTCAATAAAAAAATGCTGTGCCTTTGTGACTGCTTTTTGTCATATGTTTTCGAGGGTGGCGTAGTGTGGATCTTCAAGTAAATCTGCTCAGTGGGTGTAGGACGGTTATTAGAACAATGGTTATTTCAATACGAAATATTGAAATCTCAAACGTAACATAGCATTATATAATAATACTAAGATTATTATTCAGATATTTTTGATTATATTTTTAAGATCAATGTTATTAATACCTCACCTTCATGTTATGTGATCTATTCTAATAAAAGTGAATTCATGTCGGTAACATACAAACCAAGACTTGATGAATTGATCTAAAATTCACTGCAAATTAATTGATCCACTTCAGGGTAGTTGCACGTGCAGTGCAAATTATGATTATACTGATGAAACACAACAGCGAAAAAGAGAAAATGGCTGTAACTTGGTAGATGTGGAACTTTACTTACATATCTACTGACTCGTGAACTTGATTTGTCCACTAGAGATCAGTAGTGGCGCGAGAGACCTAAATGACTTAACACGGAAGCAGTTGAAATAAATTCTTTATTGTATACAGTTTTCAATTACATAACCTAAAAATAAATAGGAAATAAAGCTATTTTGTTTAAGAAATTATCTGTATAAAGTTGATTTTTCTTTCATCTGGACTTTTTCTTTACACAATATTAATATACTCGTATATATTAGAATTCAATCATGGACACAGTTCTTAGATTTTTCTCAATTTTTAATCTTCGGATGGTGAATCAACAAATGATTTTAAATTTCAAACCTAATTAACGAGCGTACACACTTATCATTTCATCGATTTAGTTATATTGGTGACAATGCTATTGGAAAATCTTCATATTCATCAATCTCATTCATTTCACTATTATATTTTTCTTAGAAAGATAGGGTATCACATGAGCTCAATTTTTTATTTCTCAAAACTGTGCTTCTTTAAATATTAATTTGAGTGAGTTGTCGTCTTAGAATCGATATAATATACGATAATGTCTGTTGATCTGTGGAAGATCTCACTCTGATGAAATAAATAAACTGAAAAAAAGAAGAGCTATGACTCCCGTCATGGCACAACAGTCGCCACATATGCCATTAGCGGGCAATCGTAGTGCGACGCAGCTGCTACATCGGTCCTCTATTGGGGACGGGAGGAGCGCTGGAAGCGGGAGACCGTGCTGTCCCTCCACTGGGCGCCACCCGTCCACAGGCCTCCACCTTCAACCTGCCCCCCGCTCGGGGCGCCCCGCCAAGGGCCATTGTTTGCCGCTCTCATCTTGAGGCCGCGTCCCCTCTTCACCCCCGCCAAACAGTCTCTCCAGCGCCTAACACCAGTGCCGTCGACGCCTCTGTCTCCGTTGCCGTCCTCGTATCGTACACTCTAACCGCGCGTCCGTGAGCCTGCCTCGCTGGTGACAGTCAGACGTAAGCCAAGAGCATAGAAGTTTGTAGTTGCTGGTCTTTGAAAAGGCTCAGAGACCCATAGAACGTCCAAGCGAGACTTGCTAAGCCTATACATTTGACATTACGATGCGATGTAACTTGTTGAACCTCGACCATCACCACCTCCAATGTGGCATACTTTTGTATTTAAATTATAGTTTTTTTTGCATGGTTATTGGTCGATGACATTTAATTTCGTGATACATGTGCATTACGAGGTTGGTTTACGTAAAATACTTAACTAATTGCTAGACACCGGAAGGTAATTCAGCTTACTGCAAATCGATGAAAAAAACAACAACGTAACTTCTTAATACAAAAAAGCAATTCATCATAATTAAGATATTTATTACTTTATTATTCCTCACAGCAACAGATTAAGAGAAAATACATCTTAATTTTGCTGAAAAAAGTACATAATTGTATGATAACATTACCGCTACGAGCTCACGAACTGGACGATCTGTCCTTGTCATAGTATCAGTTGCTTTACTCAATTGTCTCCAACCCATGACGTCGGTTGTCTCCTGCTTGAAGCGCGATGCCTGCTCACCGAAGAAAGCCGCGCGTTGCCTTCCTCTTCATTCCTCAACACTGAGGCGTTACGGGGGTGGCTGCTGAGAAATCGCTGGCGCTGCAGACCGGTTCGCGTGAAGGGCTTCCTTTCATTCCGTCTCCAGCCTTTTATCATCCCGCCCGAGATGATGGCCGCGGGAAGAATTTCCATTTCTCCGAGATCCGCCGCCAACATCTTTTCGTTGGGTGGGGTGGGTGGAGGATCGCTTCGTTGAGCGGGTGTCATACAGCTGAGACAGGGAATGGCCATTTCATATACTTTTCGTTTGCTAGGGAATGTTATATGAATCAACTTCTCATTTCTGACGAGGCACACGAATAAATTTCTATTACAAAATACATTGGATAGAAATTAACGTGGAAAGGAGAGAAACTTTTTACGTCTCTCGTTGCAATTTTTGCCTAAGCAAGGGATAAATTCACTATTCTGATCAAGATTTTATGAAATTCATAAAATAATTGTGCTTGATGAAAGCTCTTTGAATGAATTTTGCCATTAGTTTTGTCCATGACATGGTACAATTCCGAAGTTTTTCCGTGTTAAATTTAATGCTGTAATAGACATGTTTTAACATGAATAAGCTAACTTTAACCTTTAACATAAACGATTTAGTTCTTAAGAGGCAGATTTTATGAGTCAGGCAGGTCATTATACACACCATTTTTGATTTTACCGAATTTTTTATGGTTTCTTCTAATGATTTTAGAAGACACATATGTCTTATTTTTCCAAAAAAAAAATTTTGTGACCCACAAAAATTCCTAAAGCGGGTCGCGACCCTGTATTTTTCTCGAATCGATTTCTTTCTATATGTATTATCTCAGTGCATTGAGCATCAGCCAAAGTAATTCTTGTGATTACAATATGACCTTTAGTAGCTAAATTGAATTATTTTGTAAATTTCATGGCTGACATTCAGTATAACCTGACAGGGTTCGCCCAACTTTGTCGCGGAAAGTGAAAAAACGCCATATCTGAGACCTCATGGACCCATGCACTGAGGGTCAGCCACAGTTTTGGAGTTAACTTGTGCAGTGCTACTCGGTATTAACTTAATTAGCTCATTTGTTGCATGGCTCACCCTCAATGCTGCCGAAAAATAGCTACTTTTGTATCTAACGAAACGAAAAAAGTCCTTTTGGTGACCCTGTATTTCAGTGCTCTGAGGTCAGTGTGAAACATTGCATTTCATAGTATGACACCTGTCTTTTAACAGACAATTGTCAGAACTTTGGCTAATGGCCATGCGATCACATAGGGCTTACTTCAAGACATTTTGGAAATTGAATATATGGTAACAAAGCATGCAAAGAGCTATATATTAGACCTACTACATATTCACTATATGTCATATGTTTTTCTATTTTATTTGTGACTAGTCAGTACGCAAACACATGCTTTTTTACAATGTCACAATTTTACTTGTAACATAAGCAATAAAAAAGAACATTATAATTGTTAGCAATAATATTCAGAGAAATAATTTTGCGTGCAATGATGTACACTCCAAATTGAAAAAAGAAGTCAAAAACAATGTTCATCATTTTCGTAAAACTTTTTAATTGAACACCTTAAAAAAAGATAGTTACAAATACTATTTTATGTTTATACCGTAATGATAAACATTGTTGTTTACTCTTTTTCAACTATAATGTATTATAAACATAAAATACTTAATACCTAAACATATAAAACGTATGTAAAACAAAATACTTATTATAACAGACTATTTTTTTGAGAAATTCTTTTGATCACAGCACTTAGCTTTCAGGTTCTGGCAACTTCTTTCATTATAGACAACCTGAGAACAAGGCAATTCAAAATGACTGAATTGTAGTTCTAGTGAAATTACAGAAGCACCAGAGCAGGGGAAAGAAATGGGAAAAATGTTATCTTCATCTCCATCCTCAGAGTCCGAAAGCGATGTACCAGAATCTGAAAATTAAGTGCTGTGATCAAAAGAATTTCTGAGGGTGAGCCATGCAACAAATGAGCTAATTAAGTTAATACCGAGTAGCACTGCACAAGTTAACTCCAAAACTGTGGCTGACCCTCAGTGCATGGGTCCATGAGGTCTCAGATATGGCGTTTTTTCACTTTCCGCGACAAAGTTGGGCGAACCCTGTCAGGTTATACTGAATGTCAGCCATGAAATTTACAAAATAATTCAATTTAGCTACTAAAGGTCATATTGTAATCACAAGAATTACTTTGGCTGATGCTCAATGCACTGAGATAGTAGAATACAGATCATGGGATGTATAAGGACACCCCCATTTCTGCCTCATTCTTATAAAATCTACCTCTTAAATACTACAATTATATTTTTGAGATTCCAGGTTTAATGGGTTCTTTTGGACGTCTTGGTTAATGAATTTGTTATCTTATAACCCGAGGAAAATATTTATTTTATTTATTTTGTTGGTTAAAACCTGGAGCTCAAATCGTTATCTGTTGCTTTAATGTAATAGTAAATGTTTTGAATTGGTAAGGAAAGAGGTGCACAATTTCGTGCGATGTTTAAAAACGCACGTAATAAAGGAGCATCATTGTCCAAAAATACATCGGTGTGCTACAAATTGGAATTTGGCATTTTATTCATAGAGACAGAGTGTATTGTATGCTAAGGTGTTGTTAGGAACACGAGCATTTTGGCATTCCGAAGCGCACCGTGAAGTATACGCTGAATAATACGCTGCAGTGAAACTTCAATACTTCACTCCTTTTTTTCGGAGACTGCCTCTCAGTGATAATAGGTATAGATACGCTGAGGGAGCGAGTGGAAGAGGTAGGAAATATTAAAAGAAACGATACCTTGGCGCATTTGGAATGGTGATAAGATGGAGATAAGATGATGGAACTTCTCCGCTTCTAAGCTGTTGAAATGGCTTCTGTAATAAAGGTGTTAAAGGTGAGGGTGTAGATGAGTTTTTTCGGGAAGTACCGAGGCGTGACGCAAACGACAGAGTGGAGGAAGACACTGACGACGATAGCTTTGAGAGGGTGTTGCTGTTTGGTAATAATGGATGTTAGTATGCTTGTTAACGCTGTTACTGTAACGGATGATGTAGTTCCTTTCTATAGTTTGAAAGAAGGTGAAACTAAGAGTTTATTCGGCACCAGTCGTTACTAGGAGACTGGCGACGACCATAATGAGGATACAATTTGTAAGATGACCAAAATATTTAACTAGTTTTATGTGACAAATACCAACAATTAAAGTAATTTGATGTCTATTTTTCTTTCAATGTGTTTCCAAACTAACTTCGTACCCAGTAAAGTTATTGACTGCGTTCTTCATTGCTCGTTAATTATACTTGATAGATTTTTTTAGGTTCTACGTTTGGAATTCTATATCAAAGTAATGCATCTACTCTCTCATATACGATGTCCTAAAAGTTTCGAAAATATTTTTTTAAAGGAGATTTTTTGCTTTTTAACGTACAAAACCTTAATCTTGAAAGTACATTCCTTCCGTATCTACTCACAGCTGCCACCGCTTCGTCCAGTCCGCATAGACCTCCTGGAAGATGTCATCGGGAACCTCAAGGCGTCCCTAGAAGCTTCTCTTCATCTTTGGAAACTAAATTAAGTCCGGAGGTGCCATGTCCGGTGGTCCAAGGGCGTTCCATCAACTCGCGACTCTTGATTTCCTTCTATCTTTGGTCGAGTTGTGAGCACATCTTTCTCATTCCTGATTCGTCTGTCAAAATCCGACAAACATTCAATTTCGGCATATTGTAATCCTCTGCTATCTTTCTTACAGTCAGGCGTCGATCCCTGTACAAACCTCTTTGCGTTTTCTCCACACTTTCGTCCGTTTTGGTCATTTATGGACACTAAAGCGTTCGTTGCTGTCGACGTTTACTCGGTGTTCCCTGAAAATCTTGTGCCTTTAGCAAATTCTTGGCTGGGACATGGGTTTCTCCTCGAAGACTTCCCGAATGAGGCTCACCGTCTCAGAGTCCCGATTTTTGAGTTTAACCAAAATTTATTGATCGATGTTTGATTAACAACTGCATCTTGCATCACCATAACACGTACATCCGTTCCTTGGTGACAGTCGTTGGGTGAAGACGTGCTTGAGCGGAGCTCTAGGTAAAAGAATTAGGCGATGGGTTGCTCTCTAGAAAGTTACCGGGCGCGAGTCGGGACCTGGACCGCATGCTTCAGTAATATGAGGAAACAGGGTATGGAACATGAAAGAATAGAAGACACGCTAATGGCAGCGAGTGGTTTAAGTGCGGTAATAGTGACAGTATTGCTATTAATTGGTGGAATCGAACCGAATCCTGGTCCTGATAGCACGACTCACAGCGAAACCACGCTGTTGATAATGTGCAGCGGCTGCGACAGAAAGCTGAGCTCGGGGGCACAATGTGAGGTGTGTGGTCAGTGGTTTCACTACAGCTATGGCAGCGTAAAAAGACAGGTTACGGACTTAGGAAAGTGGAAATGTAATAAATACATCAAAAATAGAGAAAAATCGGACGGGGAGAAGATCCAAATGTTGGAAAAAAATTGCAAGTCGCTAGCAAGCAAATTGATGAGCTCCAACGAGAAAATGTGAAATTGAGACAACTATTGAAAGTAAGAATTGGAAAGGAAGAAGTGAATGAAGAGCGCAGCTCGGAGCAGACACTCAATTAACAAATTAAGAGCTTAGAAACGACCAAGGATTGCTTAGTACTCGGCGATTCTATAGTCAGACAGGCGGGAGAGGAAGACGAAAAAATGGATGTGAAGAGTTTTCTGGGAATTCGAATTCAGCAATTGCGGCAAGTCATTGAAAATAGAGAAATGGGAAATCCAAAAACAGTTATCATTCACGTAGGGACAAATGACACAAGACATCTCAACAATGATTATATTATGGGAGAGATGTATGACAACTCTTGCGGCGAAGAAAAATTCGTGAACTCCGATATATATATATCTTAGCAGCGTGCTAATGAGAAGAGCACTCATTGGAGGCGAATTTCAAATATTTCGAATTCATTTGAAACTGAAGCGGAAATGTTGGGCGTTAAGACTGTGGATCCAAATTGCTGGTTAAGTACAAAGAACTTTGGACGCGACGGATTGCACTTAAATCGCCGTGGTGCAACCAGTCTAGGCAAGTTATTTTCAAGTATTCGGGAAAGTTGCGCAAGAGAATGACTAACCATATTAGAGCCGGCGGAAAATGGAGCAACGGAGACGCTGGTGACTGGTGACGCGTCGATGGCGAAGAAAAGTCGGTGGCAAGAAGAAAGACACGCGACCGGTGATTCAAGGTTGTTGGGAGGGGGTGGAAGTTCTGACGGTGACGGTGGCGACGGCGGTGTCGGTGGCGACGGAGGCGGCGATGATGGAAGCGACCACGGGGGTGAGGGATGCAGTGACAGCGGCGAGGGATGCGGTGACAGCGGCGAGGGATGCGGTGACAGCGGCGAGGGATGCGGTGACAGCGGAGAGAGATGCGGTGACAGCGGAGAGAGATGCGGTGACAGCGGCGAGGGATGCGGTGACAGCGGCGAGGGATGCGGTGACAGCGGCGAGGGATGCGGTGACAGCGGCGAGGGATGCGGTGACAGCGGCGAGGGATGCGGTGACAGCGGCGAGAGATGCGGTGACAGCGGAGAGAGATGCGGTGACAGCGGAGAGGGATGCGGTGACAGCGGCGAGGGATGCGGTGACAGCGGCGAGAGATGCGGTGACAGCGGCGAGGGATGCGGTGACAGCGGAGAGAGATGCGGTGACAGCGGAGAGGGAAGAGGTGATGCCGGCAAGGGAGAATGCTCCGGTGACTATAGGGAAATTGAGAACTCTTCGACGTCGACGATGAGAATAAATTTCAATACCACAAATAAGGTTAGATTGGTTTTTGGGCCTGGTGGGGGTCTTTTGCGGCTACTGCAGGTAAATTGTAGAAGTATCAGAAATAAAACGCTACTGTTCGACACATTATTAAGCTTGTACGATCCACACGTAGTTATAGGTACAGAATCGTGACTTGACATAAACATTAATGATGCAGAAATATTTAGATCAGGATATGCAATTTATCGAAGGGACAGAGAAAATAAAATACAGGTAGAGGTTTTTATTTGTATTAAAAATATTTTCAACAGCTCTTTAATATACTCAGATGGTTACCATGAATTGTTAGGCGTTCAAATTGAAAACAAAGACTGCGAAAACAAATATTAAATATTGTCGCAGTATATAGAGAACCGGATACAGGTATAGGAATACTTGAGAAAATTAAAGAACTCATCCTTAACGATAATAGATTTAGGAGTCATGTAATAATCGGAGGAGACCTAAACTTTACAGAAGTAAGATGGGAAGGAAAAGTTGATGCGAGGGGTGATACACAGTTATTAGCGAACGACATGGTATAGGAAGGGGGATTAACACGGGTAGCACCAGCACCGACTTGGGGAGAAGCTTTCCTGGATGTTTTCCTCGTTAATCCCGAATTATTTATCTCATCCGCGGTAATAAGTGTACCAGGTATAAGTGACCACAAAGCAGTTTTACTAGAATTACAATGGGCAACTCACTTAAAACCAAATTCCACAGTGACTATATTTCAATACGGGAAAGCGAACATAAATGCAATTCAAGAATTTTTATATCTTAATTACACTAAGTGGTCGTTAGAAGGGGAGAATATTGAAGAAATAAGGGGAAATTTAAAATTGTTAATCACGGACGCAACAAAACTATTCGTTCGCAATCAAAACAATTAAATCTAACTCAGATCCAGAATATTACACCCCAAAAATTAGGAAACTTAAAAGAAAAGCAAGAAGGGTTGGGGCGCAACGCAAGGCGAACGTTAACACTACAAAGTAAATTCAAAATTTACTAAAGAATTAAATAAGGAAAAAATCTTAGCTCGAAATAATTTTCTTAGTGATATTTTAGGCATGGAAAAGGACGGTAAACAGAGGTTTTGCCGATACGCCAGAAATCTTAGGGGAAGGAAAGAAGAAGTGCCTTTTTTGAAGGATTCGGAAAATAACAATTCAAAAGTATACAACCTGAAGATATAACTAATCTATTCAGTAAACACTTCGCGTCAGTGTTTTGTGATAATTCTGAAGTCACGACAATAGAATGTATCTTAGAATATAATTCCTTTAGAGTCAGGGTGTGTCATACCAGAAAACGTCTAAGAAACTTAAAGAAGAAAAAGTCGGTAGGGGTTACCACGTATATTTTAAAGTTACGAGGGGAAGCTATAGTATCATATCTAGTATTTTTGAAATCTCAATAATACGCAAATACCACAAGACTGGAAGAATGCGATCATAGTTCCGACACACCAATCAGGTAGTAAAACTTCAGTATCAAATTAGAGACCTGTGAGCTTCACATCGGTTGTATGTAAGATAATGGAACACTTAATAGCAAATTATTTAAGAGAAGAGTGGAGTAAAACTGCGGTATTACATGACAAATAACATGGGTTCCGACCGAGGTACTCGTGCGAAAGCCAAATAATATCATTATGTCAGGACATCGCAGACACAAGGGAGAGAACATAGATGCAGTCGATATAGATTTTTCAAAAGCGTTTGATTAGTACCTCATAATTTATTAATTCAGAAAATATCAAATACTGGCATAAATAGAAGGATAGTAGAGTGGGTCCGTGAATTTCCACATAATCGGTAGCAAAGGATTAGGGTTTCGGAAATATTATCGGTATTAGACGTCACATCAGGAGTGGCTCAAGGCAGCGTTCTCTGACCTTTACTATTTATAGCATTTATCAACGACCTGTCTGAGAAAATAAGTTCAAATATTAGATTATTCGCGGATGACTGTATAATTTACCGAACAATAAACAACACGGAAGACAGGATAACATTGCAACGAGATCTTGATGAAATCAACAAATGGGTAACTATAAATCAAATGAAAATAAATTCTGAGAAGAGTAAAGCAATATGTTTCACTCATACCCGCTTAAGGCAAAATTGGTCCTATGAAATCAGTTCATATCCAATACCGGAAGTAAATTCATGCAAATATTTGGGTATCATGTTTAAGAATAACTTGGAGTGGCCTGATCAGGTTAACAGCGTTGCACAAAACGCTTGGAAGTCTCTAAATTTAATTAAACAAATTTTAAAGAAAGGCAATAATCCGACAACAAAAGAGTTAGCATACACAACTAATGTTAGGCCTCAACTGGAATATGCATCGGCAGGAGAATATGCATAAAAAAATTCGAAAAAATTCAGAAAAAGCGATTAAATTCATAAACATGGGTAATAATGCGAATAATTACATAAAAATGGAAGCTCTCCAAATTCGTAGAAAAAGAGCGCGACTGGGATATTTTTTACAGTACACTTAAAAAAAAACCAGCGCGGCGGGATGTCAAAGAGCGTTTAGAAAAGACGACTAGATTGGGTAGACAAGATCACTTTTTCAAAATTCGTGAAAGGAAACAAAAAAACAGACGTAGGAAAATACTCGTTTCTCAATAGATCAATCAGGGACTGGAACAATTTGCTTGCGGATGTCGTGGGAGCGCTATCGGGCTCAGTAACCTCTAGTAATTTCAAAAACGCTCTAAGAAAAGGGGAATAGACAAATTAAAAGGATTAGGAAAGTTCGGGAAGAATGGGAACGTTAGTGTAGATGGGAAGCTAGGTGAGTGATAGTGGGTAGTGAAGTGAAGTGATACGAGGGAAATAAGTGATTTAGAAAAGGTGGGAAGAGAAATGTGAAGTGAAGTGCATGAAAGGGGTAAATCGAGTGTTTGGGTCATCAGTGAAAGAAAATGTGCAATAAGTTTTTCTATCAATTATTTAGATGTTTCAGGGTAAAATGTTTTTTATATTTAATACCTTAATATTCGTTGAATCATATAATTTAATTATTTATTTAACAATTTTTGATTTCAGTGCTCTGTGATATGTATTTTTGTATTGTATTTTCTTATATACTGCCACCGGGTAAGATCTGCCCAATTGCACTAAATAAATTTATTATTATTATTATTATTATCATCATCATCATCATCACCAAAACACGTACGCGCGAAACGCGATACACCCTACCTGAGTGTTCCTGCCCCGAGGCGACTGAACTAAGACTCATTCGTTAGTCAAGACTCCCACCACTGTTCCCGCCGAAACCGCATCGCTCTAGCCCCTCCGGTTCGCTGGAGAATTTTATTCTCGAAACTTCTGGGACAGACCGTGTAATCTTCTCTCTGAAGTCCATGTAAAACAATCCTTTTCTTTCCTCAATAAAAACTTTTATATTATTCTCTTCATAGTTCGCTATGCCCCATCTATTTTTACTTTATTGTGTCATGTTTAATGTAATTATTGTTCTCTTTTAATCTTAAATATTCACATTTAACGTATCACTGTCTATTTTTACTGTGTATGCTCTTGGAATATTTTATCATTGAGCCATTCTTTTACGAATTCCAAATCTATCTGTAAAATCAATTCAACCTTCTGAGCGTAAGTGGTAAGAGTGTAATGGCTTATCCACCTTAAAATGCATAATCGATGTATTAATTTTCCTTTTTGTGACCTTATTTGACCAGTGACCAAAGATTGACACCTTTAGTGATTATATAGGTAACATTGTTTCTCTATTTTGGTATACGTATTCTCAAGGAAGTGACTATTCTCGATAATGTTTTATGTGATTGAATGTATTTGTTCACAAAACAACAACTCATCTATTCTAGTCCATAGATATTTTATCTAACTTTATCTCTTTGTTATTTCATATCGGAGGTAAAGAGAAAGGGGTAACTTCGGTTGGAAATGCTTAAGTGTTTCAGATCTTTCAGAAAACGATGGCGGTGATGACCAGAAATGTCTAGTTATACTGTGATGTGTGCTTTCTTGATAATTAAAAAACAACAACATTTTTTCGAGTTTTGTCTGTTTGAGGAAGATAGCATTGATGGCTTGATAGTTGTAAGAAGCAATTAAGTTTTGCCATTGGAGGTGGTGCACTTGTGAGTCCCACATGGATGTTTCGAGGAAGGTGGTAGCGAGCGATGGTGGCTAAAGCGATGAAACTGTCCTCGCAGGAATAACGAGGGCGGTGCGGGGGGCGGGGCGACGAAAGTGGATACGTCGACGGGGACTATCTTGCTCGCCAATTTATTTTGAGTTCCGGTGGGAATAGACGCAACGACGTGGTGTACGACGCGCGAGAGTATAAGAAGATTTCGGGCTCCAGCGACACTGTTTATGTTGCATAAAGCGCGTCATTAGGCTTCGTTGTTGTATCAGACTTTCAATTTGGGAGCTCACGCCATCTGAGAGTTCCGCGCCCGCCCAAGGGTGGGCGGACGTTGCACTGGTTGCCTCCGACTCCTGAGCTGGCATGGGAGAGGATGAAGGCGGTGAGGTCGCGTTGGAAGTCACGTCGCTTTCGTTTCGACCCTTGTTGGGGTTGGAAGGAAGCGGCGAAGGTGGTAGGAGAGCAGGGTTCGGCTTATGGAACTGGTGGCAACAAAGAGCTCTCGACGAGGGCAGACAGACTAACTCTGGCGTGTCCCATCGCAGAAGTAAAGACCGTTAACAATAGAACGATTAAATGAAAATTGTTGACGGGTAAGGAGATCACTGAATTTAATCAACTTTGTGGCGGGCTCCTTTTTTTTAAATTTTGTGTACATAACATATCAATCCTTTCTTTAGTTCTATTTTGAGCTGTAAGGATCTCGAAACAATTATTTTACTATTTCACATGTAATTTATTTTAATTTTTTGGAATAGGGTTCACATTTTTAAACGAAAAATACAATTTTTGCAGCATATAAGAATAATTCAGGTTTAGTCATTTGAACATTTTAGATGACATCTTTTAGGTATGTACTTAAAGGAAATTATCCATGAACAATCGTATAAATCTGTTTGTTTAGCTTTCTATTATCTTTAGTGTGTGTCCTGTTCTTTTCTTATTTATGGCTCTCAAATTTCGTGGAGTGCATTCGTGATTCCTCATTTGTAACCACACACTATTCATCAGAGACATTCAGTCTCGCCGCGAAGGCAATCAAATAGAAAACGTATACAGAGGGAATCTCGCGGAGAATCACGCGGCTCCTCCTTCAATGTTCCCCCGCTACACCCCGTAATCCCAACGACGGAGAGGGCAGGCAACGGGCACGGGGCGAGGACAGCCCAGGGCGGTAACTCGCCGGCACGGCCCAGGGTAATCTGCAGATGAAGCCGTTACTTGCGGCAATTTCCTCGACTTAATGCATGTCGATATTGGCGTGGCTGCGTGCTACTGGGTGAACCTTCCAATGGGTACAGGGTGAGCAGGTGTTTGGTTGAGTGGTGGAAATGCCAAGGTTGTGTTCGTGATATGGAAATTTATCATTTCCAAAACTCAGCTACGGTAGTCGTTGCATGGCACATTTTTTGTATCTCCTTTTATTCGATAATATTTAATATTTTTCTCATGTTTTATTCCTTTATTACCACTAGGACTGATTCTCATAATTCCAAAATTTGCTATTCATCGATTTTTACTGTTACTCTGTTGGACCCTTCGATTCAGATATATGCGGTACTCATACAGTGCACTCCCAATTTTTGAAGGAGCGTGTTATCAGCGATGACATCTGCTTTTACAAATTTTAAAAACTAAGCTCTTTAATTTGACTTTTAGGAATACGCACTTTGCAATACGTACTTCCTTTTTTTCTACCCGCTGTATTTTAATGAAGTTAGCAGCAGAATTGTTCCCTCCATATTTTGAGGCAAATGTACCATCATTAATGATAAAATATTATTGGTTTAAAAACAGAATATATTTATTTTTTCAGATAGCCATGAATAAATGTGTGGTTTATGGAGTATAGATGTTGCGGTTATCAACGAACGCCGAGCCTACGACCTTATCCACGAACTATTTTCCTCTCTCTTAATATCCTTCCTCTTTATCAGCCATTGCTTTATTCTTCTCGTTATACATTTCTATTCAGAAATGATAGTTCGAGAGTAATTACCTCCTGCTATACTTCTTTTCATTCATGCTATCCATGTTACTTCAGAAAAAATATTTCTAGTATATTCCCTCAGCTACTATCAGCTGATTAGATCGTGACTTCCTACGTCATTCCTCCTCTGATGCGCGTACCGCGCCCTTGTATCCACAGCCCTTAGCCCCTCTTCTTCGAAGCGCTATTTCTGCCTCCGGTCGTTCCCGCCTCGCCTGCCGTGGCGGCCGCGCCGCCTGTTCCGGATGTCTTATCGCCCCGCCGCGCCGTTCGCTGCAAGTCGCGCTCGGCCTTGACGCGTTAATTACTGTCTGGGTCACGAGTGGCATCGTGGTGCGGCGGGTGCAGGGAGGCGCCAACTCATTCTCCTGGAGAGGATGCTTCGACCGATGTACACGCGCGCATAAGGTCTCCACGCCTCGCCGCACCGATACGGGGCGTTGCTTTTTATTGCTGGCGAACTGCACATGTTGAATGAGACTTGGGCTGAAAGTACTGCGGTCACTGTTCACGAGTATACATGAACACGAGTGCTTGATTTTTTCTTCTTTAATTACATTTACCTACATTTTGTGACAGTTTACAAAGTTTGTATTGTGTAAAGAGTATTCACAGATATACGTTTTATTTGATTTTTTGTACAAAAGAATGGTGATAACGCGGTATTTATATTTTCTAGAACTCCACTGAATACATTTTTCTGAACCCGAAATTATCGATTACGTAGGTCATCAGAAAATAAAAATTAAACACGTGAATTAGGTTAAGTTATGATAGTTCTTGGAAAATTGCAGGGTAGAATTACATTGTTTTATGAATCCTCTTGCATTTCTGTAATACGTTTTTGGAATGATGATGTTCTCCTCATGTAGCTGTTCCCAGTTTTTGAAGATCTGGGGGTAATTGAATGGTAAATGACACTCAAAAATATAGAAATGAAGTTTCCTCCGTGGCTACGGTGTCAGTGTTATCGCTCGTCACCAAGTCATTCAATTCCCAGGTGGGGCAAAATAAAGTTTGTAGCTTTTCATTTCCATGTCTCAGTTTAAATAGCTGTGATGTATGAAAAGTTCACTCTCTGCGACTACCAACCGCAATTGTAATACTCGGATACAGCAATCTGGATCCTATCTAGATGCTGTTCCTTCGATCTCGGTAAAATTCACGATGTGTCTAGTGAGTGAACTCTCGCAAAAACTGAGCCTTACTGGCACTCGTCATTCGTGGTCCTTAGCTGGCCGAAACGAGATACACACATAAAATATATAAAAGAAAATGTAGTACTCACATCTGTTTGTAGGGTATTGACGTCTAAATTGCTCAAAGAACTAATCTTTATGAAATTTAACAGAAGTAACTCGAAGCCCATAAATGATTACATGATATGTGACATGTTTCTGCGATTCACTATATGTACTGTGTAATCGTTTTGTGCATTTTCCATGAAAGTCTCTATTTGCTCTTGCACCTTGCTTCTTGTAACATCTTTTTTCTACCCTAATGATGCCCGCGCTGTTTTGGAAGCAAAGTACTAGCATTCGTAACACCACCTGTTAATTAGCGAGCGGTTAGCTAAGACCCGTAAAAATCACCCCGTCGCTGGTGCAGGTTCTGCGATAACAGCAGAGGCGTTTATTACGCCATTCAGCATTCGCCTTCCTTTCCCTCCATTGTTCCCAACGCGTTGGACCGATTTGCTTACGTCTACTTCGCGGTTGTCCTCTGTTTTTAGCGTTTTTCTCTTTCTCTGTTTGCAACTTTCTCCATTTAAAATCTGATTTACGTAACTTCATAACATTCAAATTGTGTTTCCGAAGTTGATTGGGAGAACCTTTGAATTTCAAGGTTGAGACCGAGCATTTAATTTTTCCATTTACTCTTTCCTGGGTGCAAGTGACATGAGACGAATTTTATTTTGTGCATTGATCGTGAACCGAACGGTTTGAACATTGAACATTAATTGTATCGAGCTTCCAACATCACTGTCACACTAATAAATTGACAATATATAACATCTGAATTACTCTCTCGTGGGTCAAGGTGTAGGTGAACCCGACTAACCTGCCCATATACTTATACTTGAAGGACAATAATTATGCGAATATTTTTGTAGACAATCAATTTTTAATGTAATACTTCATTAGTACTCACTAATACATAATTATCGTCCTTCAAGTATAATATATATCTAAGTTTAGAACCAATATTATATCTAAGTTAGTGCCCATAGACTTACCATAGCAACCCCTCCTTTCACCCCTCCCAACNATAGTAAGCTACAATCCTGTACTTTTTCCCCCACTTCTTTTCTTACATACAAAGACATATGATGAAAGTGAAACTATAATTAAAATCGAGGATCATCCAGTTTTACGTACTATCTTTTGTATGCAGAATTGTTGAGGGACTTAAATCTATTTGGTCTGCTCATTTGATGTTCACGTTGGTTTTCAACCATTGTTCGTGGCGTTCCAAGTCTCCTATGTTCAATGATTTATGCTCATAATTGTCAAACTGTTTTCCTCTCCTTCATTCTGAGTTGAACACTCTGAAGTCATTATTGTTATCACTGTCATTCTGGTATTAACGTAATGTCGGATTTTTGTTTTGTTATTAAAATACCCTTTTTTTTGTCGCGAGTATATTGTGTTTGAGAAACATTTTTCTTCCTTTTGTTATGGATTAATGCCATCTTAAAGTCGTTGGTACTACTATTGAGGAGCTGCCTGTGCTGTGTATTTCTAGAAAACTTCTATTCCTCCTTTCCAACTGTTGTGTTAACTTCTCGTAAACATTTTTTTTCCCTTTTACAGGTTTTTCCACTTCTCCTTTGGCGAGCGAGTGTGTGTAGATGTTGAACGTAGCGACGTTCGCATGCTCTTTTTTTCGAGCCACACGAATGCTTCCCCACCACAATGTTGTCGCGAAACCAATCACGTTGCGGTCGCGCGTCCAATTTTCAACGCGTTTTCGCCGTTGCGCGGTAACAGTCGCGATCACAGTTGCAGTTTTGTGAGGTTGATTCGCTACTCTTGGCGTCGGAGCGGATGGAGGTGGTGGAATGGAGGCGACCGACGACGGAGCTGGAAAAGTTGCCATGGAAAGAGGCAGGAGGAGAGGAGGAGGGGGAGTGTTGGCGAGAGGTGAACCAATGACACTGGCTCCAAGCGACGCATCAGCTATCAAGCGAGTATCTTCGGTTATTCGTTGCACTGGCTCGGGGTGAGGGGGCATTCGAGTAGAAAATGGTGGCAGCGGATACGAGATTTATCTAGCAGAAGTGATGATTTGAGGAGATGTCGGGGAACGAACGGAAGCGGGGTTTTGCTGAGGTTAGGGGGGCGGCGATTGCAGGCGCCTGAGGGAAAGAAGTGCCTACGTGATGGCGTGAATGTGTGCGTGTGCCATGGAGCGAGTGAATTGTACGACTGAGTAGAGAGATGGGAAGTGAAGGGGTTGTACTGCGCGTTGTATGGTTTTCAATTTGCGTGCGCTTTCGTATTTCGATGCAATCGTGGAACATGGCTTTTTCGACGGTCGAGGGTTATGTGGTTGGGCGCGGCGAGTTCATGAATTGACATAAAGAGCTACAAAGTTGGTATTTTATTTCAGGTTTTCCATTCTTTTTTCACCGTGTTTTCTGTGCTATTTTTCTTACCTAAAGTCATGCAATTTTTCCAAAATCCTTTTGTGGACTTTTATGTCTCTCATTGCTTTTTTTTTCCTTACGACATTCTCATAAATTCGGCTTCATTAAATTCCTACAAATTATAATACTACATGATGATTGATCCAACTCTTCATTAATTTGAGCTGAAATATATAAACATTCTTTATATACAAAATATATTTCTCGTTGTCTTTTATATAATAAGATATGTATAATAATATAACATTTTTTGCAAGTGTTGCAGTTTCTTCTAGAGTTGCATATCCATAAACCGTAGTGATTACTGAACATTTTTACTACTCTATGAATTTTGTAGTATTAACTTTCTCCTCATATTGCCCCCTTCCTCTAAACTTTTTCAGTTTTGTACCATCCGTTGTGTAATCAACATTCGCAACTGTCATTGTAATGGTTGTGTTATATGCCGACACTAATAGAACAAAAGTAATATATTTGCCGTATAATTATCAAATTTTCTGATAAGTGTTTTGCTTCTCATCATCGTGTTACACCTTCATGATGGTTTTGCGTAAATTTATGTTGCGCTAAGGTGCTTGTCGCATGCTATGATGTACTTCATGTGGTTGTTTGGGTGTTACAACAGATTTATTATCGTGAAAGGAAAGTCCATCTTATATTTATTGTCAGCGATTTTATCTTGATGAACGTGTACCCTGCCACAATCCTACCACGGAATGGTACGTTTCAAGTCTGTGACAAGTCCGTTTCAAGCATGTTTCGCTGAGAAAACGGACTTCAATCATGCTTTTGTTGCACTTTTCCACGTTTAAAGCTTGTTTCGAAACACGGTTTGCTTCTACTTTCTGAAATGGAATCAAAACGTACTTTACACGTGGTTGGAACGCCTTTTAGTGCGTTAATAATCAGTTTCGTTACACGCCCCAAACATGCTTTCTCGTAGAGAGTGAAACACGATTGAAACAATCTTTTCACACACTTTACATTGTTTATTTTACGTTTCGAAACGCGCTGTGCACATGCATCCTGGTCCCATCGAAACGGACTATGATGATAGAATTGTGCGTTTCGAGACGCGCTTGTCACATGCTTTTCTTTGTGCCTCCAAAACAGACTTTGAGGGTAGAATTGTGCGTTTCAAACATGTTTCGAAACGCGCTGGTCACATCTTTTAACGTATTACTAAGGTGCACGCCCAGAACACGGACTGGGCCAGCTGAACTCACAGATACAAACATTTTATAATGTGTATAAATTGTGATTTTCAATGGAAGAAGAGATGGTAAAGAGTGCATCAATGCGTTGAGGAATAATTTTGTATAATACCCCTCATAAAAATATAAAAGATAAAAATAAATTGAATCTCTTTAAATTCGCTGTTTTCTAATCTGGTACATTTCTACAATGTGAAAGAATTTACAGATTGTAATAAAAGATGTTTATGAGCGTTCCAATTTTTCAATAAATGTTGTTTTCGGATGATGTGATGTTAGTTTCTCTTATATTTTATCACTCCATTGTTATAGTACTCTAGATATTGATTAATTCCTTTTTCATGTATGTTGTTTTTGTTCCTTTTTGTTTTATTTCTGACTGGCAACCATGGCACGGTTGTGTACATTATCTCTGTAGCCACATCCTAGCCCCGGGTCGTACTCCGACTTTCCTCCGGCTAGTGGCGGATTTTTCTCGGGCGGGAATGTCATTAAGACCTTTGTTTTATTAATCTAGAATTTTTACTGCACTGATATCAACAATTTACTTTGGAATAATCAATGGATAACTAAGTATTTATTAAATTATTTCTTTTATAAATATTAAATCCGCTACTTCCCATGGCTCCTTGATCGGAATTAGTGGGATGGTCCCGGAGAGTAATTTACTTTATTGTCCTCCCCCCCCCCTGGNCCCCCACGTGGTCATACGATGTTTGTAACGGCTTTTTTGACAAAGTTTATTTCTTTATTTAATGACAAATAATTTACATAAATCAGGCAATATTTTGACAAATCTCTGCTGCTTGGGATGTTACATTTTGCGCTAACTTGATGGATTTATTGAGTAGAGTTGTACCATAATTGTGTTTATTATTAGATTTTAGCTGGTGCGAAAAAAAAATTTGAGCTGGTTTGAAGTGTGACAATTTCTTCGTAATTCATTGATAGTTAAGTAAATAGGCCAAATTGTCTTCGTAGATGACATTCCAAAAGCAACACCATTAGTAAACAATCTATAAGAAACGTTGTACGGTGAGTACAAAACATTACTATATGAGCTTAACTTTTTGTAAATATTGCCATCATATATACCACAGAACTCACTTATTTGGTTTGCCTTGAAAATCTGTAGTTTGTTATGTAATCAACAAACTTGCTTTCTTTCAAAAATACCTGAAGCTGAGATTCTATTGACAGAGAGACAAAGAAATTTGAAGAGCTTAACGCATTAACCTTTTTTTCACAGATATCTCAAAGCTTTTCGGTACCCTCTTCTTTCTTTTCTTCACTGTCACTTTTTTTGTTGAAATTGTTTTTTTGCCAAGGTAGGAGTTAGTCACTACAATAAACGTGATATGATATGAAGTTTCTTCTATCTGCAACAGTTTAATATTGTTCATATTTATCCATTTTTCATTTAATTATTCCTATATACAAATTTTAAATACTTGAAGGATCGGCGTACCGGTACTTCTTTATTTAGCAGTACACGACTGGTTACAAAACGCGTAAGAGCGTAATGCAATTCACTTAAGATATAATTCCGATTTAATTCCGATTTCTCAAAGGCAGTGGCGGATTTAAAATTTATGCACCTTCCAAAACTGAACAAAATAGTTACTTATTATAAAATATAAAGAATAATCGAGTTTTTTTATTCCAAAGTTCCAATGAAAGTTGTACTAAGCATATGCGTAACTAATCCTTAAATTATTCCAAAAACATCCCTTTGAAATGTCGTACCTATCGGCGCCAATGGCTGAGTGGTTACCCGCCGTTGAACGAGCTCATAACCGCCAGGAAGCAGGTTCGATCCACATCGAGGATTTTTCGGTTGCAAAAATCCACACACAATCCATATCAAAGAGTAAGTAAGAAAAATAATTTTATTCTTTTGTGAATTGATTTCTGTGAAGTGGAAGAATTAATTTTTTAAAAAAAGTGGAAAAATTCTCTCAAGGAGAGATCCCGCTTTCACAGCCATCTGGTAGCGGAAGACGGAATGACGAATTTCGGACCGACCCGAAATTTAATGTTTTTTCATCCGAAATATTGATCCGCGTAAACACCTCAAATATTAGGACGGTCCAAAATATTAGACCACGAAAAAACCTGAAATTTCGGACCGGTTCGTCGTTCCGTCTTCCACTACCAGATTTCAGACCCTTCTGCCATTGGTAGTCTGTGCAAAGCACGTTTCGCTGCGCGCTTTTCACGGAGTTGAAACGGACTTGAAACATGGTAGTGTTCGAATTTTCATCCTTTTCACGTGCTTTTGCAGATTTTGAAACGTTTTGCACGTACTTTAAACGCGGTAAAGCATGTAACGAAACAATGTTGCAACGCGCTTGATTTTGTCAGAGTAGTGAAACTAGAATGACTTCCGTTTTGAGAATTACTCTCTATTGCGTGACTTGTTTTGAGTCAAACTTTGTTAGGGTATATCGGATGTAAAGGAAAGCGTCCCTTCCAGTGTCGTCCGGTTGTGTCTGTAACTCCTCTTCCCACACGTCTGTCGCGTCGATGCTACTGTGGCTTCAGTTGTCGCTGTCACCTGGAGGGAAGAAAATCAATCCCCCGTGGACACCCGCCTACTCCAGCGCTACCGTCGCTGTCTGCGTCGCCTTTCTCTTCTAGCATCGCTCTTGCCTTCACTGCTCCGCCCGCACGACCAGCTCAACCCTCCAGCCCCGGATAAGAAATATTGTTCCTGAAGCCCTTCAAGAAGCTCGTTCTTAATCAAAACGGATCAGCGGACGCTGCTGGCTGGCGCTGATGGCGAGAGGGTGAAAGGGAGGATAAGGGGACTAGGAAGTGGATAAGGTAACAACGGCTTTTGTATTTTCTTGGGATACGGAGGGAAAGAAGTTCAGAAGGAACGTGAATGTCATTAGGGGAGAAACGTGAGGGGATGGAACGTTGGAGTTTAGTGGGAGAGAGGAAACGTCTATTTTTTCGTTATATTGTCGAGAGTATCCATAGCGTTAGTTTCATTTTGGCTGGAAGAGAAAATTTTGGAACCAAACAACTTCTTTTTCACTTATGAACGTTGTATAAAATAAAGCATCATATTGTGTGTCACAGGTAAAGCTAATTCACTGTTGGAACAGTAAAGTGTAAAAAAAAAAAATACAACTAGTAGATCTGGTATAAACTATTAAAGAACTAAGTTATTAATGTATGGTTACCAAAGACAGTAGGAATAAAAGAATATTCTGCAATTAATTTGGAAATGAGTGATCATTTCCTAGAAAAACGAGTCACAAAGTAGTCCCTATGTCAGTCACACAATGGAAAGTGACAGAGGAAAAGGAAAATGTACGATGCTATTCTGCTTCTTTCTCCGCTCCCTCCCCGCCCTCCGCACTACCGAGGCTCTACGTGCCACTGGTTAATTCGATCCCTGTTGATAAATGTAACATACTGGGCTGATAGAGGGATAGCGCGAGAGAGGGCTACGTCACGTCGTCTGATCGTTTGGCGGAAGCGAAGCGATTCTGTGGAGAGCGTCAGAGAAGAATGTTTATTGTCTTTGGGGATGGTTCAGGTGACGTTGTGCTCTGTGTTCTTTACTCACTGAAGCCGAAGAGTAGATTAGTAAGGGAGATTAAAGATCGATCACTTGCTGCTGGATCATGTTATTTTCTAAAATCAGGAACGCTTGAAAATAAAAAAATTCAAGTTATTCATTTATGAATCATAATTATTTTAGGCTTCATTCATGTTTGGTGTAATTTTCCATAGATTACTTTGTTTTTCTTTTTTTTAAACAAAAAATTCGCTAATAGACGATAGTTATTAAGTACTAAGAAGAATTGGCATTAATATTTCTATATTTACATTAGTATCGCATAAATTTATTCCACAGAACACAATTAAGGTAGTAGAATTGTATATGTCAATGTAATTCACATTTTTCTAAGAAACTGTGTATTTCTGATCCTTATTTATTTCGTATTTCAGCCTTTAGTATTTCATATTTATAATTATACGTGAATTTCATATTTATTATACATGAAAGACATACTAATTAGTAATAAACTTAATTGTATTAATTAACGTTTCCTATATTGTACAATGAGGTTTTTACGTTAGAGGAACCACTAAATAGTATATTGACTTGTATCATAGGAGAATGTAAAATCGCATTGTTTTGTTACACTGTGTGTGTGTGTGTGTGTGTGTGTGCATCTCATCGTTTCTTCCTTAAGTGGAAAGGTTACAGTGGTCGCGAAAAGAAGTCGATAACATTTTTTAGATAAACCATCGCTTCCGGTTTAGGTAGTCAACTGATTTAGATTTTAAAACCCCTTGTTTAGATTCATCGTTCAAGTTTTTCTTCCATTTTACAATAAATGTCGAAAAGAGATACTTTCGTGTCTAATATTTTTCTGATAAATTTTTATATTTCCTTAGAGGTTTGAAAATTTGATATTTTTATTTATGTGATACTGTCTTGAAATTCGTTATAGCAGAATGTGTTGCATATTGTTTCATGACTATTTTAATTTCGATTGTGAGTTATTGCTTAGAGGTGAATGAGAGCATTTGTGTCCATTTAATGTATACTGGTTTTCAACTTCTCGTCGGGAAACTAAAATTTTTCCATTGAGGAAATCCTACATTTCAAGTCCTACATTTCAAAAAAGAACGAAAAAATGAAACGGTAAATACTGGTGACAAAGGAAAATGTGTCGCTGATATTAAATATATTTTTAATGATGCAAATAAAGGGCTCTTTTGTAAAAATTCTTGTAGGGAATCCCAAATCTAAGAAAAAAACAGGATTACATCGGCTAGAACACTAATTATAATGATCCAATGTCATTGAAATTTTTTAAATTAAATTACGTAGTCCACTTTTTTTAGTTGACAATCGCTTTAAATGTGACTGAGAGCGATGAGTCAGTATTAAATGCACGTATGGTTAATCTCCAAATAAAGCGTTTCCCAGAACATTTGTACTTCAAATGGGCTTAATTTTGTGATTAGGTATTTAATACTTTGAGTATTAAATATCAGTGTTGAAAATCAAGGATTTAATGTTATACTTCCGTCGGAATGTTCATTTTAATTTTAATTACCTCAATTTTATTTAATTAGTTATTCTTTGTTACACAATGCTTCGTTCATCTTTTGTGTGTGTGTGTGTGTGGTGTGCCAGTGACGTCGGATGGAGGAAATAACCCATCGTTGATTTGTTATTTAATTATATCGGATTTGCGTAATCCAACTGTGCTGTGTATGGAAGGACGTGATTCCCTGTGTTCACTGCGTACGGATCCATTTGGTCCGATTGTAATTGTGCGTTGCTCGTCGGCTCACGGCATCTATTATAATTGTAGTGTCCGAGAGGACTCGACGAGGAAGCGGCCCCGCCTCCTTCAGTCTCCCCGCTGACATCGTTGTGCCCTCTCATTAGGAGCGTCGTTCCGTGATTGCGCCGGTCTATTACTGCCACGCTATCGAGAGTGCCGCCGTGCTCCCGCTGGCTCTTCGATCTTGCCCTTCTCCTAACGCCAAGGCGACGGGTCAGCAGCGTCTTGCCCTGGGGCCCCAACATTGGACATGGTGCTCCTACTGTTGCTGCTTTCTGCTCGTAACTCAGTTATCCCTTGTTCTGCTCGCTCTTCTTGTCCTGTTATTGGTCATCCAACCTCCTCGATTTTTTACCCCACCCCACTGTTCCTGTTCTTCCCGTTGTTTCGAATCTGATGTAGGTATTGGTTGGACTTGTGATTGGATTTTTACTTTCTCGAACATATTTTTCTTACTCACAACCCTCTTGACCTTAGGCACTTGCTTCCGTGTTATATTGTATTTTATGAACCTTTTGTCAATATTTGATTAGTTGAAATGTGGGACATAAAAATCCTTGTTGTCCTTTGTTCTGTGATAACTTTCTTTTCTGCGTGTGCTATTTTATTTAACTGTCATTTTTTGTTTTTGTTTATAATGAAAGATTTCTTGACAAAGAAACGTTTTTGTCTTGCTTTAATGGTTGCACCTTGTGGAATAATAGCGTGAATTACGTAATTTTTATGTGTACTATGTAACATATATTGTCTTAAATTTGGTGGAGCACACTCCGATAATTTTAATGAAGTTTCCAAATCTTCCGGGTCGTTTCAGTAACAAATTCTTGAAGATTTAACATATTTCGTGAGTAAAGTTCCACCCCCATCTACCCTCGTCTTCCTAGAGCCTCATGTTTCCCATTGGCTTCCCCTTAATGCCTTCCTCTCCCTTGCTGGAATTGCTACCCTGTCCTGACCTTCCCCTCCTCTTTGCGTATGGATCACGCTCTCGTCACACCCGCGTCCCTTCCATCGAGGAATCCGAACCCCTCGAACACCCGTGAGCCGATCGGGTGCCTCCTCTCCCCATCTGGCGAAGCTCGCTTGTATGCGTGCTCGGCCCCGCCTGCGGTGATGCGACGGCCTTGCGGTATCCCCTCCTTGTCCTCCGCCAAAGAGCCACTGTCGCCCTTCCTAGTTCCTCTGGCGACGTGTGAATTGCGACACTTCATCGTCATTCTCTCTGGCAGTAAGTCACGTCGTATTGACTCCGTAAGAATCGCTGCGACTACAGAACGTTGCGTGACGTTGGCAGCTGGAGTTTTCCCAATGGTTTCAATGTTTCGCCGAAATTTTGTTTTCTTTTTGTTGAGTGGAGGTAATTTCAAAGATATTGTTTCAATTGCACGCAACAAGTGTTTTTAGAGCTCATCTAAACCTGAAAATTGATAATATTGAAATAGTTTTCTCCCAACTACCGGTTCAGCGACGAGTAAAATACCGCTAATTGTACTCGTAGTAGTTATCCAATGAATAAATATCTTGTTTCGGTACACCTTGTTTTTCATGGCGAATCCCCTGCATATTAATCTTCGCTCATGATGTTCCCACACCAGTGGTTCCCAGGGTTTACATATGACAGATACCGAAAATTTGCTACCTTATGTAAAAACGATCCTCTTAATTCTCATCTTGTATTTTAAAATTTTAATGGTTAGACGGAATTTCAGACCTTATAGTCCAAAATAAATACACTTTATTCTCATGTATTTTTATTATTGTTATTATTATTATGAAGTTACAACAGTCTCGTTGTAAAGATTCTCCCTATAACGGTAAGCTCTCTATAACGATGAAACGAACGACGATGTATTGGTTTACCATAACTAATGTATTTATTCTTCCTCTATACCGCTCTATACATCTAGTCAAGACAGTGCTGTGGAAGAAGAATAGGAAGATAACGAGAGTGGCGGACGGAGTTACATTAATGTAAAGAGGTGTATGGGAGCAGCATGGTTTAGTGGGTAGAGCGCTGAGTTGCTGGCTGGATGCCCGGAATTAGATCTCCGGTGAGGTTGGGATTTTTCACTACACCTCAACATCCAAATAGACACCAGGGCCATTTCAGTCTGCTGTAAAATGAGTACCAGGGTCTATCCTGGGGTCAAACAGGTCGGTGCTATATGCTAACCTCCTCCTAGTGCAGAGGCCAAGAAATTTTGGTGCTCTACCCTTCGCGAACTATCGTGGGGTAATTTGACTTTTAAATAGAGTAGAAGATAAAAGGGTGTAATTGAGGAAAAAAGCAGTTACGACAGAAAATATTAGAACAGATTTTGAAACATGTAACGTAAGAAACGATGGAATATATTAAGTGATAAATACTCTCCTGGAAAATTAAAAAAAAACACAATGAAGAAAATAACTGAGAAATACCAAAGTTGCACAGACCCCTACGAGAGGGCAGTTAAGGTAATAATCAAAAACGCAGCGCTGCGAGCAAACCAGGAATCGCGTTATCAGCCGTGGAATGTTACAAGTTTCGCAGCAGTTGCTTACCTTCAGAGCCAGTTTGCCTTGCCAAACGGACCTCGGTCTGTGTATGCAACATTATTAGCATGCCCGAAAGCGTAAACGTGCACCATATGTGCAATTGGCGGAATTTGAGCGAGGGCGTATAGTGGGTTTTCAGGAGGCTGGGTGGTCATACCGCAGATTTGCGCAACACATGGGGCGAGAGGTCTCCACGCTGCGTCGATGTTGTCGCTGGTGGTCAGCAGAAGGTGCAGGTGCCCGTCTGCCTAGGTCCAGACAGCAACGACGCACAGATGCTCGCCAAGACCGTCGCGTCTTACGAAGTGCCGTACCGTGACTTCACAACAAATTAGAAGTACTGTTGCCCTGGGGCTGTCAGCGATAACCATTCACAACCGTCTCCGTGATGCAGGGCTACGACCATGCGTGCCGTTAGGGCGTCTTCCGCTCGCGTCCCATCATCGTGTAGCTCGCTTCCAGTGGTGTCGCGATAGGCGTTAATGGAAGGATGAATGGCGACTTGTTGTCTTTAATGATGGGAGTCGCTTCTGCCTTGGTGCGAAAAACGGTCGTATGCGTATGTGGCATCGTGCAGGTGACCGCCAACGCCTGGAGTGTATAAGACAGAGACATACAGGGCCAACACACCATGGTGTGGGGAGCCATATCTTACGATGGCCGTTCTCCTTTGGTGATCGTAGAGGGAACATTGAACAGTGCACGGTACATCCAAAACATAATTCAACCAGTCGAGCTACCGTTCGTGCAGCAACAAGGCGATGTCATTTTCCAGCAGGACAATGCACGTCCACATACAGCCCGTGCAACCCTACTTGCTCTCAAAGGTGTAGGTCAACTACCCGGCCAGCACGATTCCCAGATCTGTCCCCCATTGAGCATGTTTGGTACTGGATGAATCTTCATATTGCGCGCTCTGCAAGACAGGCAGGAAAATGTCCCAAATGAGGCATGGCATGCCATTCTGCATTGCATGGCAGGCCATTCCGCAAGACTACATTCGTCACCTGTACGATCGTCTCCATGGGAGAATTGCAGTCTGCATTGCTGCAAAAGGAGGGTATATTCACGCAACTGGCTCTGACATTTCGCACACCTTGTCAACTATACTCATATGCGTATGACTCTGTCGGTGTGATCGTTTGTTGTATACGTCGTCGAGAATGTGTCAATGAAATTTCCATCTGATGGGTTCACGAATTCGTGTTCTTTTTCCAGTAGTGTATATTTGTGTGAGTTTATGGAATCACTTTATTTTAAAACATTTGACATCAAAGTTTGGTTTCACTCTATATAACGATCCAACGCTATAACGATGAAAATGCCCAGTCCCCAAAATATTGTTATATATAGAGAGGACTGTATATTCACGCTAGTTTCATTAGCTTGCATTTCGTTTGAAGTGAGCCTATCGACTATTTGCTGTGCGAACTGTATTTTTATTTTGTGAAATTAAGTCCGGCATGGAAAAAATGATCTCGGTGAAGGCAGCTCAAGTCCTCCAAACTCTACTCATGTTCCACCTATTAATGTGGAGTATGAGTATTTTTAGCTTCTTACAACCCTTCGTTACTGTGCTGGGGTTTCACAAACCCCAGTCGATGTATATCTAAACACTGCTAACAAATGTTACATATTTGTTACCTAATCGCTGTCGTAGTTTATTTTTATAACTCATAGGATGCATTATTGCAGTTATGAGCATTTTAGCTTCGTTTGTATAGGAAGGTGGAGGCGTATGTTGTCACTGGTGTAGGATCTTTTTCATTAAAGTACCATGAAATTCATACTGAGATTGGAATATTTGTTTATAATTTAGTTGTTTTCAACCGTTGGATCATATCTAAAATCAGTTAATGCACAGCTAGTACTGTTTTCTAACACTGTTAGAGACCTAACACTGATGCATTGTGAAGAGGAGAGCATTCCTGAAGAACCTCGAACTTAAGTGGGTAAATATTTACATCCAACACATAGCAAAGTCACAAAACAGGTTGCCGAGTGATCTTCAACTGCAGATAGAAAGGAAATGTAACACAAATTCTAATGAAACTGCCCCTAAAATGGCAGCATCGCCGGGCAGGTGCATGGTTTGTCCAAAATAGGAAAACAAAATATCGGTACCGAAGTTGCTGTAAATTTTTGTACTTCAATAATATTCGAACATGTGAAAGGTTTCCAGTTGTGAAGAAGACATTGAGTGAACATTGCTTGCTCCAAATTGTAAATTTAATAGACTCTTCATAGTTGCTTCTGTCATTTCTCGTATTTTCTGAAAAGTTGCAATTGTAATAAAAAATTACAAAAGGTTTTAAGTACTTTAAGAAAAATATGTTGTTTTAATAAACTGAAAACTCTTTCGTAATTTATGTATGTTAGAAAGGTTAATTAAATATATATCCACTTTATCTGAAAATATAACTGTTCTCAAATTAAAAAAAGTACATTTGGATTTCTCAAACCCCGCCACACTAATAACGTTAAATTTTTTGACAAAGTGTTAAGCTTACATGGGTTCTGTTCCTCGCGATATTGTGAAATTTTCTTTCTAAGCGTTCTAAGCGTAACATGTGCTACCCTATACAATTTCGCTTGTAGCGGCTTCCCACGAAAAGATCAACATTATATGTAATTAATTTATATTACAATGGACTTGGCAAAGTGTTTGAAAGCTGCTTTTCATTTATTTTCCGTTTCGCTACGAATGGAGAACGTTCCGGCTGCAGTGTAATGGGAGTTAATGAATATGAATCAAAATGAAAATATGCGAATCGTGGAACCGTGTCCGTACCAATCAACGTTGAAAGCCTCTCGAAACGAGTGGAATAGAAGTGGAGTGGAAAGGACAGTTCAAAATTCCCTGTATAGCTTTCAACTCTCACTTTTGATGTTGTTCTGCCGCCACAGACGTTGGCTCTCTTGCCTCCCCCCTCCCCCACACCCCGTCTTCCACCTTCTTTTAATATTCATTAGTTCACTCGTTCTTGTGTGTTCAAATGTCTTTCCTTTTCATGGCAAGCACTGCCTAGTACTCTTCTGTGCATTGATGTGTGCAATAGTGTTTACTTCGACATCGATCATTTTGGCAGGAGTTAGCTTTTATACCCTCAGTAGAATGGGAACATTCTCGTCCTTATTGTCTCTAACCGCCCCTGTTGTTTGTTTATTTGGGAGGCAATCGGTTTTCTTGTTAGGCGTTCACTAGGAGTATGACACAACATTTTTTTCTTTCGTAAGAAGTATTTATCTGCTTTTGTTTTAAATTATGTTCATATCTTAAGATTTTAGAATAACGTTTATCTTCATAATGTTTATTCTTGTCGCTATGAAAAAATATATTTGAAGTGGTGTATTATGAAAAATGACTTACCTTTATGACTTTGCGTTGTGTCTTGTTTCCAGGGAACAAAGAATTATTACGAATATTCTGCGATTGATTTTTATACACAGCTAATTCAAATTCACGTCCCTGTTTCATTTGTTTGTTGTATTTTTTCTGACCTATGCACTGCTACTATTGTGCAAACAAGGAAAAGTAAGTTGTGTGGTGTCATGTGTTGAAGACACTTGAAAATACTTTTCTACTATGGTAGTTTAATTCTAATTTGTTTTTCATTAATTGAAGATTTTGACTATAGAACGTGACATTTAGATTTTCAGGAATCCAGAAAAATGAGTTCATCACACATTTTTCAGTTACACACACACACACACTTGTATTTGTCACAATATTGTATTCAGAAAATGTTATAAAAATATCAAAACTTAAAAACGGAAAGTCACAACTACGAATAGTAAATACATCATTGTACTTGGTTTTCGTAAAATAATACTAATTCTGAAGATTACTATCGGATTTTTTATCATAGACGCCTGACTTCTAACAGCTGTGGGGAGCATAACAAAAATCGTAGAAAAAAACAGTTAACACCAATGGATTTGTCGTTTTGTTCTGCGTATTCACAAGTGAAAAATTTGCTTATACTAATGAATATTAATTTTTTAAACCAGAAATGTTTGAAGAAACGTTATTAACGAATAAAAAGGCACATTATTGAGGAATAAAATTTGTACTGTCACACTCAGAATAATGCCGTGTTCACATGTCAATTGAATTAAAACGTTTTAAACTATTTACGCTACCTCCGGCAAGTGATAAATAAAACCATGTTTTGAATAATCGGCCAGCGGCACGTGCGTTGTTGCCGATGCCGTATTCAGTCAACAGATGGGATTCCACAATTGACGAAGTTGTCCCTATCAGTGGAGTGATACTACCGGTAACAACGCGAGTATCTGTAATATTCCGCTGGACAGTTAGAATTAGAAGTCGGGACTATAACAAAAAATCGTATAGTTGTACTTCCACATGTCATTTAAGTCTTTCTTTGTGGCCGGCGAGTCTATCTTTGTCGAAAAAGGCAGTATCTTTCGTTGGGGGAAGATTTTTCTTTTGACTTATCTTTTAAATTGTGAACAAAAATGTAATTGCCGTTGTTGGTGAACACATGAAGCCTCCGTGCTCTCGAATTGGGCGGGTCATCAACACATTGATGTGGTACTATTCTCGAAAAGTTATCTTGAACTTATTGGTTACCAATACATATTTAAATTTGTGATGTCATCTAATGCCATGACACAAACTTCAGTATTAAAGTCCACCAAGCAATAAACTATATTCAGTATTGTATGTAACTGTTTGGTGGTCGGTTTTATTTACGTTTCTGACAACTGATTTATTCTGCTTCTTTCAGTACGTGTTATGGTGTGTCAGGAAATACTATGTCATGAAATTGGTGTAGTAAGAGTCACCTGCTGTTGAATAACTGAAATCGCTCTCATTTAATTTGATTTAATTCGAAAAGATTTGTTGTGTATCGAATGTAGGAACGTCCAATGTTTCTTGCAGCTTTCTTGGCATTATTCCTCAATGTATTAATTTTTATTTTTCACTATTACTAAAGCAGTTATAGCCAGAAGGCGATAGTCCTACCTTCGTCCCCCCCCCCCTGAATAAGAAACTCGGAAACCACAAACCAATGATGTCTATCTAAAGCTAATCTCTTATTGTAAGAATTGTTACCAAAATCGTTATTTCTCTGTAACGTTTACTTCAAAACAATTGCCACTTACGTATTATGGCGCGGATTTTCAATTACATAATGAGCGATGATTTATTGAAAAGGATCGTTTGCGCCTTGTTTAAATGAAAAACGTTCTGTACTCTTTCGTATCGCTTTCTTCGTGAACCGACGTAGATTTGGTGAACTAGAAGACTTAAAAAGTGTAAATGAAGCGAATATTCGACATTGTCGTGGGTTGAATCTCATAACAATAGTACTTCTTTTTACTCAAAACTTGTGATGAATACGTATTTGCCGTACTTACATCTGTAATTCTCACAGAGCTATTATGTGCTTTGACTTGTGTATTTGTTTCTCCACACCGCCAACCTTGTTTAATTTAATTAAAGTGCAGATCCATGTTTTCTATGGAAGTTAGCCCTCTAGACTTTCCTCCTCCTCCGCATCTTCGCTGTCGACAATCAGCGCCGCCGCGCCGTTGCGGGTGCGCGCGGGCTCCTTTGAAGAGAACCCCGCCGCTCGCCGTTGCCACTGCTGCCACCGCCCGACTTGTGAAATATTTATGAATTCCTTGTCGCGGGGGGCAGAGGGTGGGGGCGGCCGGGCAGCAGAGAGGGCAAGCGAACGCATGCGGTAGCGTGGCGGTTGCCCGCGGCGGCGGCGGCGATGGCAACGCCAAACTTTGCACAAAAAGGAGCGCGCTGAGGCAGACAACGAGGAAATGAGAATGCGGGGGAGCAAGCGCTCAAGCAATGGGGTGTAGGAGTACTAGAAGCATCGAGTGAAACCGTTGGTGAAATGTCTTCTACTTTTATTATATGTGAAAAAAGTTTTGTTAGTTTTTCAAGTATACATTTCGTTCGATCTTTGTGATAGTGACTTCTCTCATAGTGATGTCAAATGGAATTTTCATGTACATTTTCTAGCATTTTTGTTGTTGCATTTTGTCTTTGTGTACGATAATAGGTATAACTGCGATTCAATATCTTTTGTCAACTTCTTTGCTACTATTACTGATGCCTGCTTTTTAATTTGCCCATTAATGGTTCGTTCTCTTTTAGGGCGCTAACATCTTCCATTTGTTTCTGAGGTAGCGATGGCGTGTCCATGAAATCAAATGATCGGGAAAATGTGTATTCCGTTTACATGTTTTGCTCGAGTGTAAATCTTAGTGCAATTTTTGCATCAATCTAAATTGTTGAAGTGACGTATTCCATTTTTCCTGAGACGAAACTCTTCCAACGTAAATTGTAATCAATTAATTCAAAACAAATGTGAAAAATTGCTAAGATTATTTTAAATAATTTTTTACATATCTTTCTGAACCAGGCTTGACCAGATACCAGTTTTGCACTTTTTTGTTTTGCCAATCATGAAGTAGTACCTTCTTTCCCCTAACATAATGTTTTCCGTAAGTCACTGGAATAAAATGTCTTAGCATATAATACACTCGTCGGTTCAATTTAGTTTGTGCGTAAAACAAAGCATCCTCGATAAACTCTTGATATCCATTTGTCAACTTACAAAACATATGAAGACGATCTTCTCGTTATGTTTTGGTTCAAGCACTACTCACACTTTCACACTTTCACACTTTCACACTTTCACAATAATTTCTAATATACCTAAGCACGAGTAAATATGTTTACTATTCTTAATTTTATATTTTATAGTTTCCTAATGTATTCTCGTTTATTGCCTAAAATAGCATTTCGGATTGTTTTTTGCAGTTTCTTTGTATTAAAGCTCTTGGTAAGCTTTAATTAGCTCTTGAGAATGTTTTGTTCATGAGTATTTTGGTGATATTTCTTATATCTTTTGGATGGACGTTGACGTTTGTAATAAAACTTAGTAATGCTCTTTTCTCTAACTTTTAACCGGTTCTTGACTGACATTCTATTCTCACAGGCAATACACTTATATCGTAGTTTTTTGGATCCTTGTTCTTAACCGAAACATTTTTCTACTACAGGAACCTTCAGATCGCAGCATTACCGTAGCACTACAGTGTGACCGATACATTGTTGGAAACTTCGTTATTAACGCTGCAATTCGGTGGAGTGGCGCAGTGTGAAACGCGGGACCTGAACGAAAGTTCGATGTCTGCTCTGAAGTTGAAAGAGAGGAGGTGGAGAGCATTGAAAACCACCGCGAAATATTGAGAAAGTAATAAATGGAGTTTTAGCATTGAGGACCATGAGGAACTTTACAGGCAGTAATCAGTTTGAGAAATTTTAGCTGATATTTTCCTAGTTGCTAAACTGCTTTTTGATTGCGTAACGGAGGATTTCGCAAATTCTTTGCAGTTCGACCAGTATATTATTCTCTTGTGAATTGAAATGTTATCCTGTCAATGGTTAACAAACGAAGATTTTTAAAGAAACTAGGTTTTTAACGTAAATTATTTTTTTGCACTTTTCAGATTTATAGATAGTATAAAGTCTTCCTGGAATTATTAGTGTAAATGACTAGCCGCAGCCTATTAGTAGTGTCATATCAAAAGTGTTATATAAGTAGTTGCTAGGAGATATTTTTATAGATTTAGATTATTTTCGTTTAATAGAACTTATATATTGCCAATATTAATTTATCTGAAGAATTTTGGTCCATTGAACGTTCATTTGAAGTGTATAGATTCTTTAAAAAAAATTTTTTTTATTAACTTGAACCATATTACGTGACGGAGCAATGTATGTTTCATTCGTTTCTCGTCCAGGTTCCATTTAGTAACAGACGAGAGAGAGAGAGAGAGAGAGAGAGAGAGACTTAAGACAGGCGGAAGATATAAATGTGCTGAGGGGAACTCCAAAATGTAACGGGTAAATTTTCGTATCGACATTCCTGAAACGAGTGCGTTTCCTCTAAGAGAGGATTGGTGGCGATAGTGGACACTTTGAAGACCGTGCCAGATATCGCTCATGGGCAGCAATAATGGCTCAACTAAAGAACAGTACAGGTCTGAATGTCGAAAAGAACGTTCTTTCCACCAGCAATACTGACACATCTCTTTTTTTTTCTTTTTTCTTTTTTTTTGAAGTGTACCACTATTGCAACCCATGAGCGATATAATGACTAATACAAGCAGTGATTATTGGGGAACCTTGGGACTGTACAGTGCTAACGACTAGTGTTCGAGGACGGCAGTACGGTCTCATTGATAGGAAGGGAAGAAAATTATAATTTTGCTTATTGGTTCTAGATTTATAATCGTAATTTTGAGAATTAGAACAAAAAAGTACAAAAGAGACTGTAGAAGATGGCTTCTAACAAGCTCTACCCATGATTTTATTCATATGCGAAAATATATGAGCATGTTTAGCAAGTATTTGTTATGGCACCGCAAGCCTCTTATTGTGCAAGTATTTGTTATGGCTTATTGGAATTTTAGTGTAATTGTGAGTTGAATATTATTATTCGTCCGTTATCTGGATGCCGTTATGTGTTTTCGAACGTATCTTGATAAGTACTGTTTGTTATTCGGTTATTCACCGCTGTAAATCGACAACACAGCATCAGATAACCAATTGACTGATACGAATTTTTGTTGCGTTAGAGGAAAATGGAAAAAGAGGTAAAATTGCATGTTACCGGAAATTAACTTAATTTCTGATGAGGGTATTTATTCGTCATATTTCACTGAATTCGTTGAATTAACATTCAACCAAATGTGATGGAACCTTGAGTTAAACTATTTTTATAACTCGTTTATTGGCTAGCTCCAAATTAATTGGTTGCATGTTCTGTATTCATTAAGCAATTTAAAATAATAAAAACAAGTAAATTGGCTGTGAACGTTTATAGTTTTCATAACATTTTGGTACTTTTATTCTCTTCCCACCGAAATGCTTAAGTAGTTAATTAAATCGTGCGTAGAACACCAGAAGTAGTGTCGATAGTTCATATTAGTAATTTTAATATCTATCGAACAATAAAACAACATTTTAAGTGTTGTTTTAACTTTCCAAGCATAAGTATTTACCTTATTATAGTACAAGGATGTGCATGATTCGGATTGTTTTACTGACCTTCTACTTGCGTTTAGTGATATTTCTATTGTATTCAGAAATTGAAGACATTTTATGAGTTCCGATGGATCATACGATTAAACATACTCTTGTACCCTTCCGTTATATTTGGAGATGGAATTCCGAAGGAGGGTGTTGGCCTGTTTATTTGTGTTTAGTTGCCGGAGAATGTAATGCAATGGATCGACATTCGTCTTGGAGTCGGAGAGGGGAAACACCAACTGCTACTGCTCCTGTTAATTTGCCACGGCAGAGCGAGAGGTCGAATGCACCTTGCCCTTCTTGGAAGCAGGTGAGGAATCATGACCACCATGGTTGCAAAACTGTTCTTAAAAACAGTATGAGGCAAGTCCTTTCTTAACGTGTAATAATTGCTAATATTTCATATCAAAGAAATGGAAAGAAAGATTTTAGATTTTTTTGTGGGGATTTAAGGACTCGTCAACAGCAAGGTCATTAGAGCCCATTTTTATTTTTAGAATTATCACCAACAAAACCGGTATTGCTTATGACACAAGATATGACGTGATAACACTGTTTAGAATGAGAGAAATTTAGTTGGGGTATGATTTCATTAATATGATTGAGAACTTGACGCACAATTTTTCAGTCTCTGAAGCTTAATGAACTCACGGTAAGCCTAAGGATGCATGTTAGAGTTCTGTTTGGAGATAAAAAATTTGCTGATAATTTCTATAATATTTTGTGCTGTTTTGATAATTTTCTGTCGTTTGTCCTATCATTTCATGGTAAATTTAATTCGCAGTCATCGGTGCTGATTTCTGAAGATTTTATTTTTATTTTAATAGGTGTATCATTTTTGTATGATATTTTGGTGTATTTATTAAACAAATTTCAATACGTGCCCTTATGATTAAAAGAAAGATATTCTCGTAAGTATAGACTCGAGTAGGTACTTCACTTCTGACGTTTAGTACATTGGTATCTTGCCTCTCGATTTCCACAGAAAAGTTGTTCGCAACTTCAATGTTTTCATATCCATATTCTGATAAAATTTTGATTTTCTGGGTAGATGTTAGTATAAATTATAGAATTACAACAATTGTAGTTCTTTTTTCATACACTTACTCCGTTCAAGGTCTACTAAAATATCTGAATTATATGACGTTTTCATCGTTACCTGCTTAGCGGTATAGCGTATAATACTATTTCTTCCTGAATGTGAGTGAGTCATGTCTTCATGAATTAAAAAAAATAGTTTTTGAAATTGTATGGAAACCTCTTAAACGTGTATTCTATCTTTTACCTTTCTCTGTATTCATCTTTCGTTCTTCCTCTCTCTTTTCGTTTTGAAGTATCAACTGTCTGAAAAAGTACAATACAACCTTTTGTTTAACTCTCGAAAATATAATTAAGTTTGCGTACCTGTAAAATTAATTAACGTCGGATGTGTTCTAGCAAAAACATGTGGAATGATGTGTACATATTTTTAAAAAAGAACTTTTTCTCTCAGTTCTGACCTGGCGTTCGCACTTAGTCAGGTGACCAATTTCGCAGTGATGTGGCGCAACCAGGCAATCAGACTGGGACTCGTTGGCTTCTCCGCCCCTTGATCCTTTTTTCTCATATTTTGGGGTGAAGGATCAGCACACGCGGGCAGAAGAACCGCTGCCGTACGGAGTATTTCGCATAGCACCGCGACGCCCCTGTCCTGAACGACACGTCCGCTACAGCTGCTATTGGATTTTTTTATATTGCACCCTCCTCCGCCTCTTGCATTGCTGCGGCTGCCACAAGTCGTGTGTGTCGCTGTCTCTGGGCGCGCTTGTCTGTCGCCTGTCGCCACTGTGGGAATGTCATCAGGACAACCTCGACCTTTTTTCTATATGGATGCCTTCCAAACACACAATGATGTGTATGGAAATTTTAGCGGGAAATGAAAATATGAAGAAAAAAAATGCATATATTCAATTATTAACTCGTGTTTTTAAGTATAGTAATACATTTGAAAAGATAACTGCTTTTTATTACATTAATGTTTATTAATTTAGTTTGTGTGTTCACAGTTTAGAAATGGCTGGATATGAATTCTTTTTTGTGTTATTGTAATAACCAACAAATATTATACCAGTTGTAAATTATTAATATTTCATGACATGATGTTTTGTTTAGACAATTTTTGATAATCTGCTCATGATTCCCAGAGACTTCGCTTTCAAACGCAGAACTTACTGTGTTTTGTGATTGGAGTATTTCCTTTTTCAGATAGGAAGTTTGTAACTATTGCTTTATTCAGATTCTGAAGTTTTAATGCCACGGTATGTGTCGTCCGCAGTCGCAGTTGGGCAAGTCGTTGCTTGCTGATCCCTTGAGGTTCGCAGAACATGCAGAGGTGGTCCGTGACGAACACTCGTGAAACTGCATACTTGCACTAGGAAGCTCGAAAGATTTCCGTATGAAGTGTTTCTTACAAATTTAAAACTGTCGTTAAGTGAATAAATATATATTATTTTCCAAAAGCATGAATGTGAAATGCGAACTGAATGGAAAGCGAATGAAGTGCATTTACGTATTGTGAACTATTTTCCCAGTGTTAAATAGAAAATAATAATACAAAAATAAAAAAAGGAAATCATTGTCACTTGCCTATCTGTTATTTGTATTTATAATTTGACTAAATATAGTTATACTTGTATTCCTCCACGCTATTATCGAATATGAATGTTTTTGTTGAAAATGTTTGTACTGATGATAAATATTGACAAGCATTTCAAATAGGCAGTCTGTGGCTAATACTATGACTCGTATTGCTCGCAAGGCGGTAGGGTTGCTACTCTTCCACCCCCATTACGTTTTCTTTAATTTTTTTATTTCATTTTATCATTCAAATAGTTTTCAATTATCCCTTGCAGTACTTCCAAAGTTTTTCTCACGAAAATTGGGATGTGAAGGTCTTTTTATTTTTATTTTTACTCCCTCAATTGTCGAAGAGAAAAGTTGATTGTCAAAACCAACTCCCGCCCAAATTTAGTGTACAAAATACTACTAAATTGAAACAAAATTATTATTAATACAAAATACGAAATTATGAATGTTACATAAAGAAAAAAACAGAACACTAAGTTAAAAATGACAATAAATTAGGGCTATTTTATCACGAGTTTTATTGGATGTCTATCTTGGACAAACCTGCTACTTCTGGAGTGATTCTGAGAGATTCGTGAAGAACCTACTTCTCAAAAGTGTGTTGATGTGCTGTTCCTGATAGGATGTGAAATTTTCTTCCTATTACTAACAACTCACAGTAAAAAAGTTATTGTAAAAAACTTGTTTATGCTTGGGTATTGAAGAAAACACTCAAATGCGAAGGACCGTTCGTACATAGTTGGTAACGCAATACAAGACCGAGTAATTTACACCTACTGTTTAATGGTAAAATCTTATTTGAGTGATAGAAATCCGAAATGTGGTCAAATTTAAGTTGTAAATATTTCGAATATAAGAATTCTGAATGAGCTGAAGCTTTTTCATGAGATTAGCACTCATATCCGTGAAAAGAATGTCACAGTAATCAAAACGAGGGTATATGAGTGAGGATATAATTTTGTTTTTGAAGTTGGAAGAAGTTTATGAATAGTTTAAGGACCAGAAGAGAAGCGTATGTTTTTTACGTTAGCCACGTGTTTATCCCATTAAAGTAAAAAAGTGAAAGTGACACCGAGAGTCCTTGTATGAGAACACGAAGTGACTTGTTCATCCAGGATTTTTATGGAAGTAAGATTACATTTGTTTGTACGTTTTTGGGAGTGAGATGATCAAATAATTAGACTTGTTTTCTCGACGGATTTGAACTTTGTTCATTACACACAGACCAATCGACTAGAATATCGAGGTAAATGTTAGTCTTATTTACGAGGTCATCAATTTCCCTCGCATTACCTGAAACATAAATCTGTAGATCATCCGCATTCATATGATGCTAACAGGAAGAGAGTACGTTAGAAACGTCATTTGCGTATATTATAAACAGTGATGGACCAAGTATGAAACCTTGGGGTACTCCACGGAAAATAGATTATGAATTTGAAATATTTTCTCAACTTCACAACTTGTTTCCTGTCAGATAGACAGCTACAAATCCAAGTAAGTTCAGAGAAACCAATAATTCTACATTTAGCTATTAAAATGTGACCAACCGAGCGAAATGTTTCTGCTGAAGTCCAATAACGTTAGAATTATTGCGTTTCTATCGTCGAATGCTTTCCTTATGTCCTCAGTTACTTTGAGAACTGCAGTTTGAGTGACGATCCTGGCGGAAACCTGACTGAAAGTTGTTAAGGAGTTCATTCATTGATAATAATTTAGAGATTTGCTTATAAACTATTTTCCCAAGTACTTTAGACAGCCGGCAGTATACTTATCGGACGAAAATCACTTAGGGAAGAAGCGTTTTCAGATTGGGGAAGAGGTTGGATGCGTGCTAGTTCCCAAGCTTGCGGGAAAGTTGCTGTAGTCAGCGAGTAATTGATTGTGTGTGACAGTGGGAAGAGCTGCTACTGACACAAATTTCATCTGACGAGCATTTATATCTGCACCATAGTCTCTTGATTTGCGGTTGAATAATATTGAAAATTTAAACTAAATCTACATTTTTGAAATAAAATTTATCACCCCCAAAAATGTGTTTTTGCACCATCTTTTAAGGCCCGTTTACACGGGGCAAGCTGCGAGGCAGGTAACCTGTCCGAGGGCGTACTTAAGCTCGACAGATTCACAGGTAGAAGGATAACTTCACTATTAAACTCGACACTTCCTTAAGGATTAGGTCTACGCCGGTCTACCTGTGCCCGTCCCGTGAATCCCCAAACTATGAGACCGGTGAGCAGCTCTTTCAGTAATGTTGGCTTTACCACAAAAAAAACAACAACAAATCTCCATAAAAATTGTGTTGTTATAGAATAATTGAAATCTACTCGTAAAATGATGAAAAATGATACCAAACACGACCTTACTGAATATTTTAGTTTTTCGTTTATAACTTTAAAACATCGCATTTTTAGAACAAAATATTCTTGAACAGAAAAAAATTTACATTAAATTTCTAACAAATTACATTCTGTACCGTTTTGTCACCAGACGAACGGAAAATGCTAAAGAGCGTGATTAAATTAATAAAAATTCTACAATGGATCTAATTGAATTATAACTTGAGAACTACAAAGTTTTAGAGAATATGTCTACATACGAAAATGAAATACATTAAACGTCCTACAAAACGCGTTATCCTTGATGTTTTTCTGCTGACAATCTGTTTATCCTCTTTTGTGCGTGGAAGTTTTGTACACATCTATGTCGAAGAGTCGATACGTGTTATTTAATTGCATCAAATAGGGTAGTTCTGATTTTTTGATATGATGAATTGAAATTTTCGACCTCGATCAAAGTACCAGAAATAAACAACCCCCCCCCCCAAAACAACAACAACAATTCATGGAAATAAAATGCTGTCATTTTTTTAAATTCAGTGAATTTATCAGAACTTATCAGAATTTATCAGTGAATTTACAGACCAGAACTCGAACCGTATTTGGACCACAGACACCATGGAAGGAAAAAAGTACACGTTGACTCTACTACATAGATGTGTATTTCAGTTCAACGCGCACAAGCGCATAAACAGTTCGTCAATAAAATAAAATTTAAAAAAACCTCTGAAAAACACATTTTGTTGGACGTTCAATAAATTTAATTTTCGTATGAGGACGTTTTCCCTTAAAGTAAATAGTTCTTAAGTTATAAACAAAATACTTGAAAAATAAGTTAAACACCGCGTGGTTTAACAGGCAATTCAAAAAAAAAGTATGTCATTTATTGTCAAACCGACTAAAACACGCCGACTTGAGTGGCTATTTATTTGTTCGAATTTTTCAACAGACATTTTACCTCCTCCAGCAAATGTGTAATTGGCTGAGAACAGTAAAG
>NNCF01129028.1:1737-24460 GCA_002313205.1 Laupala kohalensis
TGAGTACATCCGACTCTGCACATTCACCAGTTAATCGATTCAAAAATCTTATCGACTCCTTCAACCTTAACACTACGATAAACGACTCCACTCGCATCTCCGGCTCATCTCAAACATTGCTAGATCAAATTATAGTCAACAATGGAATCTCGTATTTCTCTGAAGTGTTTATCGCCGGATACAGTGATCACCTTGCTCAAGTATTGACTATTAATAATAAACTAAAACCACATAAAATCCTTTAGAAATTTACACGAGAGTTTAATGACATAAATAAATCCATATTTATAAATTATTTGCGTGAAGAAACTTGGAAAGATGTTTACAATTCCCAAAACACCGACGACAAATTCAACGTATTTATCCCAATATTCCTAAAACTTTACAACTCTAGTTTTCCCATTAAACGCAAGTTAATTAACACAAAGAAATACAAAAAATGGATCACCCAAGGGATAAGAATATCTTCAAAAAACAAACGCCGTTTATATTATCTTTCAGAAAGCTATAACCAACCATCAGAATTCCATAATTATTTTCGTAAATATAAGACTATTCTTCGAATAGTAGTCTATGCAGCTAAAATAATGGAAAACGACAGGCATATACTAAAATCGAACAACCGGATGAAAGCCATGTGGAATATTGTTAACAATTACACGTCAACTTCTGAAAATCGCGAAGAAAATGTTTCTTTACTAAACGATGGCAAGATCGTGTCAAATCCTCAGGACATCGCAAGTTTGTTTAATTCTCACTTCTCAGAAGTAGGTAAAATAATGAACTCAATATATCCAAATCAATGTCCTCCAATTATATCCACCCACGTACCCAATTTTATGTTCACTTCCGAAACTAACGCCAGTGAAGTCATGGGAATCATCAGCTCCTTAAAAAACAAATTTTCACGAGGCATAGATGATATACCTGAGTTTATTGTTAAATCTTCGTCCCACGCTATATTAAATCCACTCGTAAATATTTTTAATAGTTCTTTATCGGAAGGGGTGTTTCCCAATATATTTAAGAGAGCTAAAGTGAAACCTTTACACAAGAAAGGAAACAAACTTAATATTGGAAATTACCGACCAATATCTCTACTACCCACTTTCTCAAAAATCCTAGAAAAATTGTTCTATAAGCGTCTTCTAGATTTTTTATCAAAATATAACATTCTCTCTGACGATCAACACGGTTTTAGGAAATCCTTTTCCACTACAAGCGCCATATTTTCCTTCTTAAACGATGTTACCACATCTCTCGACAGTGGAGAAAATTCTCAGGGTGTTTTTCATGACTTATTCAAAGCATTCGATGACATCGATCACGAAATTCTCCTTTCAAAATTGCATTATTTTGGCATTCGTGGACTTCCACATCAATGGCTAACTTCTTATTTAAAAGATAGATATCAACAGGTCGAAATATCCTATACTAAAAATAAAATANCAAAGCCACTTACTTGCGGAGTACCCCAAGGATCAATTCTCGGCCCTATACTCTTTTTATTGTATGTGAACGACATGTCATCATCCACATCAGATTGCAAAATGGTTCTTTTTGCTGATGACACTAATTTACTGTGTAAGCTCGCCAATGCTCAAAAAGTTTTGTCTAACCTATCGACTTGGTTCCATGCAAATCGTCTCATTGTAAACGCTGACAAAACAGTGGTTATGTCATTTCACAATAGTAATACAAAATATTTACCCCAGGTTTATCTTTCTTTAAACGGAACACAATTAAAAACTGTTACGAATACAAAATTATTAGGTCTCCATATTCAAGACAACCGCAAATGGAATTGTCACGTTGACAATCTTAATTCCCAATTAAGCAAATTGTGTTACGCATTCCGAATCTTAGTTAACGCAGTTAGTCCACGTATTTCCCGTTGCGTATATTTTGCAAACGTTTACTCCCATTTACGTTACGGCATTACCTTCTGGGGNTGAAGAGGATAGTTCGGATAATTTGTAAATCTCACCTCCGAAACTCTTGTAATCTTTTATTCAAGGAATTAAATATCTTAAAACTCCCTGCATTTATATCTATGAAACGGTCTTGTTTGTTAAGACCGAATTACTGAAGTGCCACCTTTGCTTTATACGAAACAGTCTCGTTCACGAACACAATACTCGCAATAGTAGTAATATTNTAGAGTGTCAACAACTCTTTGCCAAAAAGGACCTTATCATTCGGGAATCGTTCTATTTAATTCCCTGACCAAGAATATAAAAGACATTATGAAATCGAATATCTTCAAATCCGCGTTTAAAAACTACCTCCTGCACCAGTGCTTCTACACTGTAAAAGAATTTATTGTTTTTTAATAAAAGTTAAATTCGTCTTGTACTTTAACACGCCATTGCTGTATCACTTTTTAAATAACTTATAACAATTTCAAAAACTATTTTCTTGCATGATTGTGTTGCCGTATGGCTCACATTAATTTAGTTTTATGTGTACTCAACTTTGGCACGGTTGTGTACATTAATTCTGTAGCCCCATCCTGGCCCGGGTTTTTCTCCGTTTTTCCTTCGGGTAGAGGCGGATTTCTTTTACAGGTTCTCTAGGCTTTGTCTAGGGGCGTGTTTATTGTAACAATAAATCATGAATTTAGTGTTTTTTCAACTCTTATGATTTTTAAATACTATACTTAGAATAATCTATAGTTCGATAATAACTTGTATATGTAAATTTACACACATATTTGCGTTAAATTACAAACATATTGACATTATATATGTATTATAAATCGCAGTTAACTTTTTATCTTATTTAGGAACTGATGCAAAAAAATTTTGAATTCTTCTCTGCCTTAGGGCCCTTGATCGGAATTGATTGGATGGTCCCTTGCTTGCTTCCGGAGAGTAAATTAGTTTATTGTCCTCCACGTGGTCATACGCAGTTTGTACTGTTTTTTGACAATACATTTATTATTATTATTATTATTATTATAACCAATGCAAATAAAGTAAAAGACAGCGAAGAAGTAAAAATCAACAACAATATGCCTGTATCAAAGAGAGGAAACTGTCAGTCAATGGAGACGTGAAATTTAAAAAACTAAGAAGCAATGTATAGACTTATTCTGAATATGTCTATAATGATGCGTTAAATAAATAAATATATAAATTCAATTTAATACCAAAACAAACCGCAGGTGCGAGACAGTTTCTAAACCTAAACAGGACGGACACGATCCGCGGACCTTAGTTTGGAGAACCCTGCTCTAGTCTCATTACAACCAAGAGACTCATAAAGCAAGAATAGCTGTAGTAAAATAATGTGAATTCTATGGGTCCCTGTGCAGTAATTTGTACTGAAGTGATGTGAGAAGCACTGTGAAATACCATCACAGAACTTATACGTTCTACGTACAGTAGAATATTATAACGGACAAGCAGGAGATAAAAAATGTCGGTTTTTAATAAAATTCCATTTTATAACAAATAATTTCTATAAGTTTCTATAGACAACACAATCTTTCTATTACTTCTACACATTTTATTTTTATCTCTTCTTATTTCATTATTATTTACCTCTTTATAATCGTTTTATAGTTTATTCTCTAAAAACATAAGATAAAAAGACGTTTTCCAAAGATAAAAGTACGTGAACTGTAAAGTGCAAGTAAATTAGGAAATCGTGAAAGGAGATTTAATGAATGTGGGTAAAGGATTTTCAAGATCTGTTCAGAGTGTTGGACGATGAATACGTTGTGTGTTGAATAACAAAGAAAGAATGTTTATGACAAAGGGGACAAAAATATTAAATAATAAATAATAATAAATTTATTGCCAAAAAACAGTTACAAACCGCGTATGACCACGTAGACGACAATAAACTAATTTACTCTCCGGCAGCAAGCAAGGGACCATTCTATCAATTCCGATCAAGGGCCCTAAGGCAGAGAAATTTAATATTTCAGCACACTTCTAACTCTAAAAATAGTTCGGCACGTGTAATAATATTAACATAATACCAACAAATTTGTTTTAATAAAACACAAAAAAGTCATTTCACAAGTGCGTATTATTATCAAACTAGATCATTCGAAAAGTATTATTGATAAATCGTAACTATGAATAACACTAGACCCCGAGGCAAAATCCCAGCGAGTCTTTATAAGAAATCGGTCTTTATCCGAAGGAAAACCGGAGAAAAACCCGGGCCAAGAAATACAACTCGGGTGATGGGCGAATGAGGTGAGAAGTGAATGATGATGAATGAAAGTTGCGATGGAATGACAGGCTAGGGCAGGGATGGCCTCATCTACCCGTTCGGGCATTTTGCACGCGTGTGTACTTACGTTGTACATCCTAAGTGTGATTTCTACGAGCCACCCCACTGAGGAGGGGATGGCCGAGTGCTTAGTGGTGGGGTACTGCCATTGCTGCTTATCTCTTTTTAATGGAGTAATCCACACTAATATACAAATGTGTAAGCAAAAGGGTGTCAGTCTGGTTGCTAATTTATCTCGACTAAACCTCTGAACCGATCGTGATGAAATTTGTCAAGTTTATATTTAAGATGTTCCGGATGAACATAACCTAACTTTTATTTTACAAATGAGAGGTATATTCGCTTTCGCAGCAGGTTGGAGGTAGGTGATGGCTATGAATAACAAAATATTGTTCACCTCAAAGAGTACCACACAAAAAAAGTCCGCGACAGCATATGTCTCTTTACAAAGGTTTTTACTACATTATCGTAAAAACGTAATTTAAAAAAGGGTGGTAAAATACTACAATTTAAGAGAATGATTTAAGAAGGAAGAAATCAATCATCATCAAATTTAAAAGTTTTTTTATTTGTGCATTTAAGAAGATTAAATAATTTTAAATCGTTCAGTTTGGACAAATAGTTTAGATGTTAAACGTGTTGTAATGGAATGATGCAGCCGTGCTTCTGTCGTTCTGTCTTGCCACGGAAGCGAAAATTCACCTGCGCGGTTCCTGGCAAATGGGCAACGCCGAGTACTCAGCTAGTAATGTTATATTGATAAAAAAATATTTTTAAGTTTCGACAATTTCGTGAGAGCGCTAATTAAAATATATCGATGTTCAGTAGTACTTTCACCAGCGAAGAGCTTTTTTCAAAAACGAACCTCAGTGAATTCTGTTTGGGATCATGGCTCACGAAAGAATCTTTTGTAGCTTTTAAAGGATTGTATCTTATTTACAACCCAGAATCAAAGATATTGTAGCTGGAGAGGCAGTGTAAATACTCTTGTTAACTTTCAGGAGTTTTCTTTTTATTGTCGCCTCATGAATTTGCATCCTTTTTATTTAATACTTCGGGATGATCACGTTATTTATTTCCATACTTGAAAATGAAAATGTTGTGTTTTACTTTTATTGTTATTGAAATCTTGAGCATTATGAATATTTTCGAAAGAGTAAAGAGCGTAGTGAGTATTACTGTTTCCGTGTTTGATCCGCTACCGAATCTCAAAAGAGGGGAGAGTCTCTATCCCTACTTCCTGCCACTCTGCTTAGCACATTTGCACACAGTTGCGCGTAGCATTCGTCGAAGTGCATGTCACTGGCCATCTCTGGGCTACCGTAACGGGAAAGTACCCCGGGAAAATCGACCACGAATCCGCTTTGTGCATCACTGCGAATTCTTTTTGGATCAATCGGGATTTGAACCAGCGACGCTAGATGCAGAAGGCGAGTGCACATGGATCACCCCCTTCGTTGTAGTATGAAGAGAATGAAATTTATAACTCCAAAGTCCCCATTAAAGAAACAAACATTTATCACCAGAATAATTCTTTTCCCACTTATTATAATACAACTTGAACATATCAATTTTAATTCAAATCCAACTTTTAAAACCTTCGGCAAGATATGAATTGGTATGTCAAGGACTACTTAGACCTGACTATCTAGAAATGATCTTCATTGTATGAACTATGCATGTTCACAGAATAAACTCAGCTGACAAAATTAGTATTCCCCGAAGAGACTCTTCTTCATAATATAAATCAGTGACAATGTCGTAAATACTACCTGAAGAATGTAGCAGACTTTTTTGATCTGCCAATCTGGAGAAGATCTTAAATAATGGAATTATATTTGTTGATAGGATATTCTGGAAATGTCTGTTCAAAGTCATCATGGAATAATTTTCTAAATACTAAATAGAGATATCTCAGAAATTTTATTGAAAGAGGGTCTTCAAAAGACAATTTCGGAATTAAACGTAGAATGTCTTCAGGACAGATTTCCGCCACTGACTTTGCAGGGAATAATATTTAATGTTACTCGATTGTATTTCAATAACGTACGGAGAAAAAAATAAAGTACCATATATAGTCTGTTGAAAATCATTATTTTCACAAGGTATAGAAATATTTTGCATACCGAGTAAAATAAAGCTTGTAACAAATGATGAAAACTTCCTGGCAAAAGAGAAAAGTAACTTCAATAAATGACCTTCACCTACTTCAATCTAATATATATATAGAGAGAGAGAGAGAGTAAAATTTTGTTAATCTTCAATAAATAATCACATTTAATATATTATTTTCGGTTTAAAATGTATTTTAAGCGAACGGTTGCCGCGACCATGGGCAGTGATGACAAAGGGCGAGAGAGAAAGTTTTTTTCGACCGTTTGGGAGGGGTAAGGAGTTTAATCATTACAATAACAAATTCAAGTAAAAGCCGTTGAAACATATGTCTCTTGTGAAAAATAACATGCAATTCATAGCAAGAGTACCAACGCAACGGAAATTCAAGTATCTTAAGAAGGGAAGGAGATCGCGTCAGTGTTTGGGTATTTGCCACCGGATGTTCCAGAATGGAAATTTTTAAAGGGCCGTACGACGTTAACAAACCTTACGTCTTTGAGGTTAAAAACCGCCTCGTGCAAACCGCTTAAAGATGAGGGTTGAGAGAAACGCTGTTGAGAGCCAGAAACTTTGAAAATGCAGCTCACGGGTTAAATGGCCTGCGCACACGGAATCAAGTCAAAACTGACCACTGACAAGTGACGTCGTGAAGAGGGGATTTTGACTTCATTGGATGAGTTAGTCATGTGACTGTTCAAAATTTCAGATCGTGGGTGGAAATGGTAAGCTATATAGCGGGAGAAAAGCCATTTAAGGAACAGAAAAATCAAAATAGAGATCTTTCATCAATTTTGTTCGTGGTCTCATCTGCTCACATTTTTGTCATTTTTGCTCGTTATTCTCAGTCAGAAGCTCACATTGATGTCATTCTCACATTTTTGATGATCGCTCAGATGCTGAGTCTATTTTCGAGTTTATGGAGAGTAGTTCAGAGATTTTTCGGTGACAGACAGTCACTCGATAATCTTTTTGTTGTTGTTGTTGAAGATTCATTCCGAGGACAAACAGTCGTTTCAATGATTATTAGGAGGCGTTCAGTTGGAGATCGAGTCAAGAAGCAGCTCTTAAATTATGAGCCTTAGGATGTTATAACGTTGAACGTTGTGTTGTTACAACAACATTGTCAAACATCCCGTCCGATTTGACATAGAGGATTCATGACCTCTTCATTCGGTTCGAAAGCACCGCGTTCGTTCAGTTATGGAATGATCACGAGGGATTCATTTCGGGGAACGGACCGGTTTTCCTGGAAGTGATGACGTCACCTGCGACAACACGAGCCGCAGAGGACCTGCTGTAATACTGTCTGGGAGTCGGCACTTCCACTCACTACAACATCTGATCGATCTGTCAGCTTACGAGGTATTACGTAAAGTTGGTTGCATCCAACTGTAGATGATAGGCGCAGTGGCAAAAAGATAAGTGAATTGATGATTAATGATGAAGGCCCAGGTTTTGAACTTTTGAACTTTATTTCAACTGTAAACTATGGACAGTGATGGCAGAAGAGCTAGTTAATTGTATGGTAATGTGTTTGCAAAGTTCTCTTGTTCTTGATAAAAGTATTTGTGTTAAATTCAGGGTATAACTTTTTGATAAATGAATGTAGTAATTGCTAGTGAATTATGTGTGTTTTTGGGGGATGTAGAAGTGCATTATTCTGGTTATGTTATGTGATTAAAATTAATGAGTTAATTTGTTTATTGTGCGTTTTCCTATGTAAGGAACCCCAGTACGTGTTTTCCCTTAGTTAAAAAAGGCACGAATCCAGATACGAAATAACTAGCCGTGGAGTCTGAGATTTTGGTAAATGAGTGCAAATAGAAATTCATACATATCGATATCGTAGATTCATATATTCTGATGGATTCTAAGAATCTCATATATTTATAAAAGCAGATGCTATATCATGGTCTTCCCATAAGAAGAACAGTGGTGTACCACTGAAACTATGTGTCGGAAGCTACTCTCTCCATTCAAATAGGAACAGACTTATCTCTGTTTCCTGTTACTGCGCGCCATCCGCAGCACAAATGATGCAACTACGGCAGGAGATGGTCACGGAAAAAGGAGGAGGAAGGAAATAGAAGGTACATCGTCATCAAGCCACTTGGAGTTATAAGAACATTGAACACTTTTTTTATACACTAAGTATCTACGGTTAATCCAACTTGGATCTTCATTGACTTTTACTGAAAATAATTTACGTGCCTCATTCTTCATTAATTTAGTGACATGCTACCGTACTAGTGAGTTTTCTGTTCTTTTAGCTTCAAAATATAATCGTGGTATGTATATAGAAAACGTTCTAAGTGCCAAAAAATATGTTTTTACAGAAGTCACATAAAACTATTTAAACACCATAATTGATTGTGAAAAATTATGGAAAAATCATCATACATTACTTGTTTGAAGTTGCAACAAAGGAATTTGAATAAATACACAAATAAAATTTTATCAACACTCAAGTTGTTCTGTTGAAACCCTTGTTAATATCTAACAATTAAAAAGTTGGGAGGCGTTCTGCTGAAACTGTTGTAAATGCCGCATAATTAAAATATGGAAAAATTTCAAAATGCTACGAAAAATTTCCAAAAGAAGCTCCACACACCAGGGACAATACCCATATGCCACGCCTGATAACCATAGCTTTGTCTGAAGTTACCACAAACTATTGAAAAGAAATAGATAAATATATTACAATTTCGACTTCCCCATCTGTTATTGATAATACATATAAACCTTTATATTTTGACCTTAATTGCTATTAAACTACCAACAGAAAAAAAAACAGATTATCACAGCATTGGCGTTGCTAAAAGGAACGTATTCCGCGAAAAAGAAATTCATTATCGGGTCATGGAACATTTTCTATTTATATGTATCAATTGATGAATTTTCTTTCATTTTATAATATGTTAAGGTTGTCGCCAACTTCCGATCAGCTCAGGCTATGGTAGTGATGTCTCCAAGACCTTTATTTCAGACAATAATTGAAAATTTGGGCAAAATACTATTTTGTTTCGCTGAGCACCCTATCCCTCACCACCCAATAAAATCCGAGGATCCTCTCTGTATCGTAACCATGCAAATGTACAGTTCCACACTGTTACAATGAGTGAATCTGGCAACAGAGTGAACGTTAAACATCGCAATTAACACAATATATACGAAAAATTTCGTACACACGTCTTTCGGCAAGAAACTGGAACTTAGGATAACGGCATATCATTTTTAGCATGTTTCCAGCATTTCCATTTTCTTGTATCTTCTTCAAGACTACGTGTTTAAACCTCCTAAGCGCTGGAGAATGTGTTTGGAGAGATATTGAGATGACAATAAAAAGTGACATTGTGTTCAGAAAAAATTCAATAAACCTGCAAAAAGAAAAAAATTCAGCTTTTTATTTGATTCAGCTCTCTTAATAATCTCCTCATTGAGTGTTATACAAGTGAATTAATTGTACTGCACACAGGGTCTATTAAGACAGTATTCTCGTAGAATATATTGACAAATTATGTTTGTTTAAAAAAGTATTGCATTTTTTTATCAATTTCTGAAACAGATAAAATGTATTCTCTATCTTCTGTATTGTATTCTCCGCACAATGGGTTCCGCGTTAGACGCTTCCATAGGAAACGCTGTATCTCCGACACGAGTCATCCGATCGATGCATTTCAGGATATCTCGTCAGTCGAAAAAGCGAGATGGATGAATCCATACTAATTACTTTTTGCAGAATGGGTGTCAGATATCAGTAGGGTTGGTTCCCAAGCAGGATTGCGCCCAATTTACATCTCAAGACATCATCTAAAGATAAATATTCGTAAATTAATCAGTGCTGCAAAAAGCGAGATGTGACCGCAGATGTGTAAAGACAAGTCGGCAAAACACCAAACTATCTTAACAGGACGATCAGGAAATAAACTTGGGACTGTAGTTCCTACTCCTATAAGAACTGACAAAGTTTTTAATCCACGTGCCTCAACACGCATAAGGAAAACCACTACAAAGGAGATTATCAAAACAATCCATAAAATGGGCTCAAACGCAAGATAAAGGAACTGCCAATCTGGAATAGGATATGGTCCTCGTCCAAAACAATGAAAAGGAGTATATTCTACACACGGGGACTCATCAAAATCTTTAGTTGAGTAGGTGGCAATGAACCCGCCAATGGCTAAATCCAAGTCTCCTACAACAAACTTTCATGAACATTCATCCCAATCTTTAGTGACAGTAAATGTGTACCTGAAATTTCGAATCTGAGCAAGAACATTCAGAATGTCAATATCAGAACCAAACAAGGCTTGTTCAGACGAACCATTCATCACGAATGGCGTCCAATTGAAGACTCCAACATTAAGTTTACATCATCCAAAATTCGTTCGTATTGAAGGCGGAAGAACTTTTGTTGTCACACTATTAGGTGATATGGTGTCATAGTCCATGCAAGAAACATCTGTATTCAAATTTGCACCTCACTTTGGTTAGTCTGTGCACCAGAACACAATCCCTCCAAACTTTTCTCTCGCGAAGACGAAGCACCGATTTATAATGTTTTCGATATATCACCTTTCTTTCCAATGGTGATATTTTACAAATTCGTCAACATGTGTTTTGACAGAAAACACTTAGCTACTCACTTTGATAGTGGAAAATTAAAATAAAAAAATCTAGTTTTATACAATTGTTAATTAAGGTGACGAAAAAGGAAAACAAGTAACATTCTCACATAAAATGATCTCATGTCGAAATTCTAAGTAGTTAATAGGTTCGATTCTTGTACATCTTGTTCTCTTCCAATGATATACTAGAGCAATGGCACGATAACTGTAGTTTTAGCGCATCTTAGGTGCATTTTGGGCAAATTTATGCCCAAGCCTATTTTCTGCAATAGATACTTGTGTTTCAGTCCGTTCAATTTTGAAAAACTGTTCAATGTTGCTTTCCAAGAATAAATATGTCTGTTCTGGCAGAGAACTATTTTTTTTATTATTACAGTATTTTCACCAGCATGGAATATACAATTAAATATTTGCGAGTCTGCATCTAACTTGTCAGATATGAGATCAAAGCCTTCGGTAAATGGGGATCCCTGTACTTTGTAGAATCTTGCGTAGTCGTCAGATTCTCCGTATAAGTACAGTTCATTATCTTCACCAATGTTTGCGAGAAGGGGAGCACATTTACATAGAACATTAACGAGCTGAAATTTACATTCTGGACTAAAAAGTATAATTGCAGAATAATGGATCTTTGGTTGCTTGTTAGTAGTTAATAGAAAGTTAGGCAATTAGGGGAGAGGTGTGGGGACGCAGCCCCCACCACTGTTTTAAGGAAAGATAAAAATTTCATGTTAACCGTCTAAAACTGGAAATAATAAAAACAATTACACCATCTTTGATGTGGTAATCGCCAACTGTCTTTCCTTTGATTCATTTCATATTTTAAATCATACTTCGAGTTAGTGGATATATGCAGAAAATGTTTGAGATCTAATCCTTGCGAAGTAGCAAGCATGATCGTCTGTAGAACTCGTGTCATGACCAAGAGGTAGGCAAGCCTTAAAGGTCCAATAAAAAGAATCATACCACATTCTGCGTTTCCTGGGATGCGTTCCTCATGATTGAAATATTTTTTGTAAGCGAAAATTGAAATTTTGGAATGAACAGAAGGAACTGACAAAGAAGTTTTTCTCTTAAATTAAATCGTTCATTTACAAACTATTCAATTATTCTTCCCCACTCCCCATTTCAATTTATGATTTCAAATAACCCTGTCTTAAAGTTAGCTTCTTTTTCGTAGTGTAATATAAAATATCCCTTTCTTCGGATCGACAATTCTTACCTCAACGAGAAATTTTTCTCCCTATCATAATGCACTTCCCATTCTGTGAGGATAGCAATTGCGTAAGTTAACAATGAGTTATAAGTGTTTGCAGAAATTTACGCGCAAGAGTACAACTATATTCTTCAATTTTGGGCGTGGTCTGTGTGAATACGACCATCTCTTATAGAATAAAAGATATGTAAAATTAAAATTAAAATATGGGTACGAACAGCGTTTCAGCAAGATTAATTATTATCGAGATATTAAAATTGGGTAATGCAGGTGTATTCGGTTTTAACTTAAAATAGGAAGAAAGTTATTGTCAACCAAAAAAAAAATAATTTTTTTTTGTCAAAGTACGTTTCGACAAAGTGAAATCTGATGACGAATTGGCGATTTTCTCAAGTAGATCGTGTATTGTTTAAAGAAGTTGTCAATGTTTTTTCTTCCGTGATAATATCTTGATCGTAACATTTTTTTTCGGGTAACTTGAATCTAAAAGAGTACGATCTTTATGACCTGACCAGGAATCACACAGCAATAGACCTGTCTCTTATACACATCTTTGTAAAATANCTCTCCTTATTCTACTTTTGCTTGCCTCCACATTAGTGTTTCGCGGACAAGTTACTTCACGTTTCTTTAAAACATAATAATAATAATAATAACAATAAGAATAATTTATTTCCATTATCACATTTACAAAAAAAGATACATTTGGGTCATAAGTGCCTTGTGCCCCAAAACAGAGAGATAGTGAACTTTTCTTAACTCACTACACCCGAGTACCTACTCGAGAAGGAGTGTTTGCATCAACAACGGCCAGGTGAAAATTGCGACCCTGGTTCACTGGAACAGGCCGGGCAGAAGTTGTGTACGGGGTGGTGCAGTGAGTAGTACACCTGCGGCAAGAGTACGGGGTCCCGGGTTGGAGTTCCGATCCGAGTCAATTTTCACCTGGCCATTGGCGATGCAGGTATAAAGCTTGTTAACTAATCTGCCACTCATTGATAATCACACCAATTGTATTACATATTTGTTCACTTTCTCCACAAACGCTTGTACCTTCCGGCAAATAGTGTGATCTTCTTGTATCTCCTTACGTGTGAAGAACGTAGTAAATGCCATATTCAAATATATGAATATTGATCAAAGAACTCAAATTTCTCCAGGCAAAAACATTTTAGACGCTTCTAGAGCCCACGTTTGCAGGTGCCAATACTGAACTGAAGATCCACACGCTCTTGCCTCATCAAATTGTGACATTACATACTCTTGCGACAGTGTGTTTCCCTCGAAGTGAACTCGATCTCTCCTTCTGCGTCACATAATCTAATATTAACTTGCAATTCGATACATTTATAGCGCCTCGTAACTGTGCTACAGGAGTGGAAGTCACGATTGCAATAGTCTTCATAAATGTTCTCCAGTATATTGTCGTCAATATTTTGTAATCCACTGGTCCTCCACATAATTATAATTGCAATTATTTCGTTTAAATTGCAATAAATGTATATTTCTCTGTTTATTTCTGCCGATTTCAGATATTTTGGTGATTTAATTCTGCTAACAATAACTTGTTTTTATCAAAATGCTGCTCAGAAATGGCAAATCCTCCTCCGCCTCAGGACCCTTGATCGGAATTGATGGGATGGTCTCTTGCTTGCTTCCGGAGAGTAAATTAGTTTATTGTCCTCCACGTAGTCAAACGCAGTTCTGCTTTTTTGACAGTAAAATATTGTAAAAAGTTAAGATGACAATATCACCAAAGAATACGCGTAGGCTGTATTTAGGGTAGACGAAAGAAACGAGGCACTCTTACGTTAATATTAATAATAATAATAATAAATATTTAACATTGAAAATAGGATAGCTTAATAATATAGTCGTATAAAGAAGTCTTAAGACCATTTTTAAGTTATGCCAGCAGAATATGAAAAAAAAAAAAATCTTTAATATGAAACTTAAGCAACATTTCAACGTTACTATCAATGTAAATGAAAAGTATACAATGTCTTCGCAAAGACTAACAGAAGCATTTAGTACACTATCCACAAATTCGAGTAGGGGCAAAAAAATAAGTACAAGGCAAAGATACGAAGGAGAGACGAATTTGCTAGTGGGCGCAAAAAGAAAGAAAAATGCAAGGATCAAATTAAAAACGACTGAATTGAAGGAATGGGGAATACGGTGGAAACATTGAATAAAGGAACAGATAATATTTTCTAACATATCTTTAATTAGTTATTATTGTAATTATAGTATAACGTTTCGTATGATTGTGTAGGTATAAGTATGCACGTGATACTATATATGCAAGAGAGAGAGAGAGAGAGAGAGAGAGAGTCCTGGAGACGGTAAGAAAGGTAGAGAGTAACGAAACATTGATGAGTAACAATTATGTCTCTTTTATTATCTTACCATACACAAAAAAACCCCAATTGAATGAGTACTACTAGAGACTAAAGGGATATTTTGCTTTGACTAAATCAGCGATTGCCAGCCTGCGACCACAGAAGATTCCACATAAAAATGTTTGTGGCCAGTAGGAACATTACTCACTTTACGTAATTCTGTTCTCTTCTATTGGTGTCGAGGTAGGGAACAAGTTTTAGAGAACATATTGGCATTATTTTCATTTTTCTCAGTCACAATGAGAAAATTATGATTATACTAGCAGAACTACTCGGCGTTGTTCGGGATTTGAAAAGAGAGTAATACAATAATTACTGAATACTCAAGATTTTAACACAATTCACAAATAGAACAAGTAACATACAAATAATAACATCAACATCCAAAGAAAAATTAGTACTGAGAATTGATACATTTCACTCAACAGTGGGTAGTAAAACACCAGATGAGCTTATTTTGCCCAAGGTTGCCAGGGATTCTTATATAATATTCTAAATTCATTTGTTAGTTTCCATATTTATGCACTTTCATGTTATTAAATTAAACAACACAAAAACTACAGATATACAATTTTTTCAGTATTGTATGCTAATATGTACGTACTTAGGAATCATTAAAAAAATTCTTTAAAAAGAATGCTTAATAAACGTAGCGATGACTACAGAATTATTTGGTTTTCATTTCACTATTAGGATGTGTACTTGTAATGTTCTTCACATCCTTTACATAATTTTGCTTCTACGATTCGGTCACGTAGATTATACGTTCAGTGGACGGACCGCCTCACATAACCTCACAATTGAACTCTGGCGGACACGTGAGTAAGCTTCATAGTCAACAGTTACGAGAGTGGAGACTCACATCTAGATATTAAAAGCCAATTTTAATTGATTTTCCTGCTCTTGTAATTTATTAATGTATACCTTTGCTTTTCTTGTTGCAATAACCCTTAAGAAGAGTCTTTTAAAATTTAAAATAATTTCATCAAATACTTTTTTCGATTTCCTTGAAACAAATATTCCAAATAATTCACTTTTGTAGTAAAAATTGTTTCATCTGTGAACAGTGACTCTAAGAGTGTAAAATTGAGGATGTGTTTCAATTCAATTTAGAGTAAATATTGCAATATAAATGTCTCCTTATTTAGACAATTTAATTACAAAAATGTTATGTGCTACTGGAAGAAGAAATACATCAGTGACATGTGAAACACACAGGTGTAAATGAACATTTTACTCACTGAGGTGAAATTAAATAAGTTATTAAAAAACAAAAAATTAATAAATGCAATTTCACCAAAGAATATTATTGTAGATACCACTAATCCAATGATAAATATTCCAATTAAACCTCGGAAATGAGCCAACTTTAAAGCAAGTGTTTGATCTTCCGAAGAAATAATCGTTTTTTCTTCACTGGAAAGCATTCTTTTCGCCTTTTCATCCTCATCTTTCCACCAAGTCAACGTCAATCCACACTCAACCCTAGCAAGACATCAAGGAAACTTCATCAAAAGAAACTATATCTCCAATGTTGCATATATTCTCATCTGCTTCTGAAAGTGATGCTATGTAGTCTGTCTTCAGTATTGTACTGAGTCCACAGAATAGTTCCCTCATAGGGGACTAGAAAGAGACGGTATGAAGAGAGAGGCCTATCTAAGAGAAAGGCTATATCTCTTGCATTCGATCGAAGCATTCGAGAACATATCTACAGAGGGATTTAGACCATACTTATTGCGTTTCATGTCTGCTTCATCGTAGTCGTATATCCCAAAGGACAAAATCCTATGCAGGATTAGCTCCTATGTACATCGGAGATCTCAAGACATCATCCACACATGAATATTCAAAAATCAACCCGGGTCAGAAAAACAAAGACGTAAGATCAGATGTGTACAGTCAGCAACTCATTAAACGAAATAAATTACACGATCAGGAAATGATTTTGGGATTGTAGTTCCAATCCTAAAGGAACTGACAATGCTTTCAATCCACGTGGTCCAACAGGCATAAGGGATGCCACGACAAAAGATACTATCAATGCAATCAGTAACACGAGAACAATCGACTTCCAACCTGGAATAACATACGGTCCTAGCACGTACCAATGAAACAATGTGCGCGCTGAACAAGGAGCACGATCGATTCTAAATCTCATATATGAGGCGAAGAAGCTACCAATAGCTAAATCCACTCTTCTATAATCTATATGTCGGACTGCTTCATCCCAAACTTTACAAAGTCTGAAAGATACAACAAAATTTCGTATCTTAGCAAGAACGTTCACAATCTCAATATCAAAACCAAACCAACCACTTTCAGTCGACAAATTCATGACAAATGGCGACCACAGTACAGTAGCGACAGAAAGTCTACATCCTCTTAAGTTCTTTCGAACAGACGACGGAAACACATTCGGAAGTGCACTATCTAATGATACTTTAAAGCTATGAATATAACCTGAATTTATGCAGAGTACATCTAGGTTCCACCCTTTATCTCATATTGGCTGATCCAAACACTAAAATTGAATTTTTGATCCTTACATCTCAGACTGTGTTATTAATACTGCCACTTGTTGGAGATAATAAATCTCGGCACATAGTCCACAAAAAATCTTCTGCGAATAATTTTAAAGTACAAGGGATAATAACGAGAGAGCGCGAACGGTCCTTCCACACTCGGATGTTTTTCATAATGTCATTCGTCTGGTGTTTCCATTCCAGTTATCGTTCACAGAGAAATAAAAAATTGAATATTAAAATTACAACCATGATATGTCAAATTTTCCGTAAAAGCATTGAATGGTTACTTAATAGCTTTAACAGATATTGAAGCAGAGTGCATAATCTTCACTACTTCGTCAACTCATTTCTTCAATTAAATATACAAGGTTAATCTCAGTATTGCAGAACTAAAAATATGTAGATGGTGGAGTGTAGGTATCTACAATTGTATTGTGACTGGTGATTTAATGAAGACGACAAATAGTTACCATTAATTCTTAAGGATGTTGAATGATAAATATGTTTAAATACATATACAAAAGCTCAAAACGAATCAACAACTGAAATAATTTATTCCTTATTGTTCGGTAACCCTACATGTCTGCAATAATGGCGCAAATACTTAAGAACAAGCATGTATGAGCTAAGTATGAATAAAAACTTTTATAATGCCAAACGCATCTTCAATAAGGTTTTACAATACACACAATTTTTTATAAAAAATTCAAAACAAAATATAGTAGTAGACACTATTATTCCAACGATAAGAACGATAAACGGACCTTGAAAGTGGTCTAACGTTAATGCTTGTGCACCTTTGTCCAAGGATGTTTTTCTTCGATGAGACAATAATTTTCTCGCCTTTTCATCAGCATCCTTCCACCATTTATTTGTCACCCCAGACTCAACCATAGCCGTATATATATCACGAAAACTAGAAGTTAAATAACTATTTTTTGGAATAAAAGGGACATTGCATAAATTCTCATAAGCTTCTGGAAGCGATGCTATGTACTGTCTATCTTCTGTATTGTACCGAGTCCACAGAATAGGTTCTGCATAGGGGACATCTAAGGGAAAGGCTATATCTCTCGAAGTAGCCATCCGATCGAAGCACTCCAGAATATCTGAACAGTTAAAGAAGCGAGATGGATTTAAACCATATTTATTGCTTTTACCTTCATTTTCTATCTCAAAAACAAAGTCCCATGCAGGACTAAGACCAATGTCCAACGGAGATCTCACGACATCGTCCACAGACGAATATTCAATAATAAACTCGGATCGAAAAAAACGAGATGTTAGAGCAGATGTATAGAGACAACATATGACTAAGCCAGCAATACTCCAAACATACTTAACTACACGGTCAGGAAATGATTTTGGGATTGTAGTTTCCATTCCCAGAAGAACTGACAACGCTTTCAATCCACGAGGCCCAACGGGTAGAAAAGATATCACAACAAAGGAGATTATCAATGCAATCCATAAAGTGGGTTCAAACACACGAACAAGATTTTGCCAACTGGCAATGGGATACGGTCCAGGTACATACCAATGAAATAGAGTATGCGCTAAGCAAGGGGCGGCATCAAAATGGATATTCGCAGAGAGAAAACCGCCAATGGCTATATCCGCATGTCTTTCATAAATTTGATCCGAAGATTCATCCCAACCTTCTGCGAGGGTAGAAGTGAAGGAAAAGTTTCTCTTTCGGGAGAGGACATTCAGAACGTCAATATCGAAACCAAACAAATCACTTTCGCTGGAATTATTCATGACAAATGGCGCCCAAAGTACGACAGAAACAGGAAGTCTACAGCCTCTAAAGTTCTGGCGCACCAAAGGCGGAAATACGCTTGGCACAACACTGTTGGATACTATTTTAAAGCTCTGAATAATTTCTGTATCGGTGCAGAGAACATCAGTATCCGACCTTTTACCACACATTGCTTGATCCACACACCAAAAAATAATTTCTGATCCTTCCATTTGAGACGGCGATATTAAAAGAGCAACTTGTTGGAGACTGAAGTCGTGTCGAATGGTCCTCAAAAAATCTTCTGCAACGGATCTTGAAGCGCGAGGTACAATAACAAGGGAACGTGCAGGGACATTCCACACGCTGATATTCTTCAACTCTAGCAGAGTATGATTTTTCTTTTCCAGTTGTTCGTCACTAAGAAATAAAAATTGAGTACTATAAATGCAATTCTGATGTGACAAATATTTCAAATCATCACGGAGCGGATCCCGAATTGCTTTGACGGATATTGATGAGGAATGCATAGTAATTAGTAATTCATTTTCAAATGGAAAATGCAATTCTTGTGCAAAAACTACCAAAGCACAGTCTTGAGGACGGTGGTCGAATAGAGTTAACAATACAGCAACATACTTAAAAACGTGTTCATTCGTGAGAGATTTTAATGTATAGTTAGTCAACAGAGGCATGGCAATTGTATATATGCTCGTAATTCCAGTTCTTAAAACTTATACATTCAATTTGAACGTTTACTTCGTGTGATGAAGCAAACAAAATTCACAGAGGAATTATAAACCTGTGTAGCGAAAGTACATTACTACACGGAACTCACGATGAATTTATCTGATGATGGATTAAACTGACAATCGATGAAGTGTAAATTGATCGATTTCATATTTCTATAACAGAAGAATAAAAAAATCATCACAAAAGTCTTCTTATTGTAGATTATCCACACTTGACTTCTCGACTTCGAGCAAAGAGTACTAACATATCCCATCCGTACTGTATGTACTTGGCAACACTGCAGTGGTCCGTAGTTACTTAATATTGATTCGTCTACTCGACGCTTGTACAGCCGTTAGTGGTCCTTATAGGAAAGCGTGGTTAGTTGTTCCCTGTGTTGCCAAGTTGTACAGATAATAGTCGGTTACGCTTCGAGACACACGCACGCATTGGTCTTGTCTTCTGGTAGTCTGAAACGATATGTCTGGTGTTGCTGAAACGCTTAATATTACAAAATCAGAGTAGAAATATTCTTGTAACTGTAATTGACTGTTACTTTGTTATTTATTCACTAATTATTGTACTTATCCATTATATTCAACGTTGAAACTTTTTCAATCTCTAATTCATGTTATATTTCGTTGGACCTCAAATGTATCTTCTAATTTAAAGCTTTCCTTTTTAGTCATTAATTCTGACATAATTTAATACTTGTCTTATTATTACTTTTCAATCTATCCGGTTACGTTGAATTTTTAATCCGGGTGCATTCGTACCTCCTATACGATTCCTGAAACTATGCCTAAAGCTCAGGTGATTTTCTCCTTCGATAAAAGTTCTTTTCCATTTAATTTTTTGTGCTGCATACTCCGCTTAATTGGATTTGTAGAATCTACTGTGTTCTAATTACAACGTTGTCATACATGATCTGATGCGTTGTTGAATGCTTTCTTCAGCTAATTGCNGAGAATCTATGTGTTCTAATTACAACGTTGTCATACATGAACTGATGCGTTGTTGAATGCTTTCTTCAGCTAATTGCATTGTCACTCCACAATAAACCAGTTCATCGAATTATTCTCCGACATTTCTGCGATGCTAATGTGTTGTAGGGTATCAATAACAGCGAAGGAGATTGTAATTTCAAGGCAGATCCGTCAGGTAATGATAGTCATATCATTCAGATGTGTGTAATTATCTTGCCGGGAAATATTCTCTCTTATCATATTATTGTAATATTTTTGAACAACTTTGCAAGTATAATTTTTTTTAAAAATAATTTCGACCCAACGTCTCTACTGTTAGTTTCAGTCATCAAGATAATGTAGTACATAAAGACAGTAATAAATTAGACAACACAAAACAAAAAAAAAACAAGGTAATTACATCTACATAAAAACATTCAATTAATAAATAATGAACCTTAACTCATTTTTCCCTTGTCGAGTACGGGTCAGATATGAAATATGGTATGGTGCCTCTTTTTGTCATGGCAGGGGGAAGCTCATTACAGGGGAGCCGGATGCCCTTCCAGACGCACCTTCCCAAGGCGTATGATGAATGAATGACATGAGGATGAATGATAATGAGGGAATGTTGTGGTGGAGTTATAGGCAGGGAGAACCCGGAGTAAGCCTGCCGCGAACACAACTCGGTCCACCACCTCGGATTCCACTTGGATCGGACAGGGTTTGAACCGGCGTCCCCATAGGTAGGATGCAAGCGCGTTAGGCACTAAGCCACGGGTCGCCATAATTAGTAAAAAATGGCAAATAATTAAGATATTTACGAAATTTACATAAACTGTCTCTAGAATCAAAGTGTTTCTACTAAAATTAATACGGGACAATTAAGAATGCTTTTAGAGAAATTTTGTTCCTGGTCTAATATAGTAACATTATTATATTTAATCGAATTATATTCATGTTAACGCTGTAATATTATAAAATTTAAAAAACATTAAACTATCATAAAAATTACTCTACTTATTTACTTATTCACTCTCTAGATGCAATCAAGAGGTCAATCCATCAATCCCGATCATGTTGTTAATTGAATCTACACTAAATACATATTTGGAAAAATAAATAGAAATAACTATGTTATCTATTTACCACTAAAGACTGTTTTACATTTCCTTTCAAATCCCGGGTAACACCGAACCATCTGCTACAGCGAGAAAAATGAACATAAAATATTTAAAAAATTACACTTTTGTGGTTAGGTCATGGCACCCTTAATATATATTTGTAGCATATGTATTTCGTAATATCATCACTAGTTAATTAAGTATATATTTTGGCAAATGTTTTTTCTGGCAATAAAAGTTACATGTACAAAATCTTAATTTTCTATTATTGATTTTCTATTATGTTTGGTGAGAACGATTTCACTGATTCATATCAAAGATGCAAGTAATGAGAGAATTGTACGCAATTGTCCAATGCGGCGTCCTTTCCTTCGTTACAGTTAATATACTTTGCAATGTAATGAGTAGTATCCACGAGGAAAAAATATAAATTTCGAGACTGTTTTAATACATGTATCGCATATAATACATGTAGCCCGTTCTTTTACCTACTGCTTCCTAATCTCCCACGTCCTCATCTATTCCTCCATCCACATCTCCTTCTCGCCCCCATAGACAGTTACTACTTGCACTCAAGAGTACGATGTGGTACTCGAAGGTGACAATCGTGTTCGGCTGCAGCGAGCGAGTTTGATCCGGAACTAGAAGCAGTACCAAATTCAAATTCCCCCCATTAATCTAACGTCGATTCCATTTCTCGTGAATCACAAACTCTTTGCGAAAATAAAATAATTATATTTCATTAAAATGTCCAATCCCTTTCAAACAAATTGACAGACATTGCAATTCTAGTACACGAAAATCCATTCGATTTGCTATGCCTCACAGAACATTGGCTTTCAACTAACAACATCAACAATACTGCTATTTCTAATTATTATTTAGCAAGTTCTTATTGTCGGCAAAATTTTAAAAGGAAAAAATCCCCACGTAGGTACGTGTATCTACGTTCGTAATGATATTTTATCTTCTCCACTGACAGGCTACGAGAACTTCTGCGTAGATAGTGTGTTCGAATTTTCTG
>NNCF01129028.1:31109-56125 GCA_002313205.1 Laupala kohalensis
TATATATATAGTGCTGCACACTATTTGAATCTTGTACTGAATGATGCTTTAAATGGTATTTTGGAAGTCCGCATATTTTTCACTGAAGAAAAAAAATATTTCTTTTTGCTGGCAATGTACAACGTTGGGATGAGCTGCCAAAGATGTTTTACTCAGAGACGGATGTAGGCAACTTAACAATGAAAGCGTCTTTGTCCTAATAGATAATTTAGTAGAAACGATTATCTTTCGTCTATGAGATTTAGATGATGCAACATGTTACAGCCTCGTCAAAAATAATATTAACTAGTAAGATTGCAGCTGAACGAGCAGATGCACGCAACTAAAAAAACACAAACTGAAACGTTTCCTTTTGTTTTTATTTAAAGTCGTGCTGCATTCAAACAGTTTGATTGCAACTAATGCACCGTCACAAAACGTGGAAAAATGGTGAATTTTGACAGAAGCCCAAGATTTGATTACGACAAATTACAAAGATTTGGTAAAATTTCGAGACGAATGTGATGAAGCCAAATCTGATGTAGTTGAGTTAGCTAGGGTTGCTTGAGTTAACTTGAAAGATAAGTCCTATTTTGCAAGAAACGAGTAGTAAAGGACTAAACGTCACACTGGAGAGCATTCGCCCTCTAAACGCGGACAAAATTATTTTTCAAGTTCTTTTTAGTCAAAAGTACTAATAATTAATTTATACCATCTATATTGGCAAAAACTGTGTTTACGTTGGTATGATAGTGTATATTGACCTATTTCAATAGACTTTTAATTTATATAAAAATTTACAAACATTATTTTTGTATATTTTAATTAAAAAAAACTAAATTGACATTTTAATTTACTAAAAATGATAAAAGTAAAATTAAGAAGAAAAAGGTTATAGTAGCTGTATTTCTACTATTTATATATTAAAATATGCTGATCTAGGAGTTAATCAGATTCTTCGGAACTCAGGACATCTTCTTCATTCTTATTCTGTAGATTGTGTTATGAGATTGCTTATTAGTATTGTTCGATGTCGCGAAGAGTGTATAAAGAAAAAAAATGATCCCTGATGATGAAGTATTTGAGAACCTACCCCAGGGTTGCACAATCACCAAAGGAAAAAAAAACTGTCTAGATCTCTCGTTGCACAATATTAAAATATTACTAAAAATGTTCGATTCAGAAAAAATAATTGTATTTATTAACCAAACTTCTCAATTTATCTCAAAGCACTACAAAAAAAGTTCACACGTAAGAAGCGCACTAAGGAATGTGTGTACACTTTGATGGCTTTCCTCTCAGTAATATTACTTAACCACTGTGCTGGACATTATGGAATATATCACAAGATGCCTATGAAACATTCATGTCTTCAACAGACGATCCTTATCGAAGTAATAGCATCGTTGAAACTTCTTCTCGAAGGAAACTTCCTGGAGACAGTGAGGGAAACTGCATTGTGTGGAAGTTGAATGGAAGGATCCGCGGATAAATCTGGACTAATGCAATGGCAGCTTTAAACAACTTTGGGCATTTCTTTTAGATCTATTCTACGTATCTCATATATTAATGTAGTGGTCTCAAAGTTGCGCGACAGGTCCCGACACACATTTAAAAATCTACGTTAAATATATGCTACCAAAAACATTTTTTTAAACATATTATTCAAATAAAGATATTTTATAAAGACAGGTAATTTAGTTCCTGTGATAATAAAAAATACGAAAACGAAAGAACATATCTTTATGTATCCCTGTGTAAAATCTGAAATCAATCTAGCGATCCATACGGGCAGTATAAACTTATTTCTAAAACGTTACAAACGCTAAAAACTGTAATTTAAGGACATCGGCAAACATACAGACCGTGCATTCAAACGACGATAGCAGATACGAGATTAAACCAATTTTCCGAAAATTAACGTCGTTTGACGCGTCAGTTAATCAGCTATACAGTGATATAAAATTTAATGTTGTGAAACAAATTTGATTAAAAAAAAAATTGTCCAGGTTTTGATCTGAAATACTGTACGTCATCTCGACGAACTTTGCGAATATCAATATCTATATAATGGCGAAGAAACATTTCGAGTTAATGTATACTTTGTAAGTTTGGAAACAGTTAATTCCACAAACGATTTTCTGGCTTGAATGAAATAGTGGATACGTTCCCTATCATACAACCACACGCTTTATTATAGTTTTTTTAGATAAGGAGTTTGGGAAATAATGTGTAAAATTCTGAAATGAATGACATGACGATATAACTGATCAACATTTTAATCAGTTACTGTCGTTGAGATTTTATCTCAAGGATCGCATTGTGAAGTTGCGTTCTGCCAAGGAGTTGGCTAATTTGGTACGCATCGAGTGTTTTACCCTTTCCGCTATTTTCCCAGATGTCTGCTCCGTATTGTTACTTTTTTACCATTCCCGCACGTTTTTAAAGGAAAGATAAAAATTTCACTTTAACCCACTAAAACTGAGAAATATAAAAAAAATTCCCTGATGTGGTATTCACCAATTGTATTTCCTTTAATTTATTTCATTATTTAAATAGTATTTAGTGGAAATATGCAGAAAATGTTATGTAAATAAAAACTGTCAATATTTTTTTGCCCCCCCCCTTTTGATTCCCAATCGTCGCTACTGTCGGTAGCAACAGGAGAAGTTTCTTTTTCGAAGTTAAAAAATATAAAAAATAACTGCGAAATTCTATGGGCAAGAAAGATTGTCACACTTAACTATCTTGTCAATAAAGAATTAAGTAACAAACTCGTTAAAGAGAAGTTTGGACTAGGTTATTAACACGTTTGTTAGAACGAAAGTCCATCGCATGAAATTTGAGTGATTTTTCAATATTTTTAAAATGATTTAACAAAGTTTTAATGTAAAATTGTTGCAGATGTAAAGTATAAATAAATAAATTTATTTGTAAAATATCCTTCATTGTTTATGATTCATTTATATTCTACGTTGTCGGGAATATTATTTTCCAGAACCAGTTTCTTTCTCATTTGAATCTTTACCTATATATTCAAACTCATTCAAATGTGTTTTTTAGAATTGGAGAACAATACATGTTGTTTTAGCATAATAACAAAATTCTCATTATTATAAAAAAATATTTCCTACAAACAGTTCCACGAAAGTCATTACGTTGGACGAAATCAATGCATTTTATTTGCAATTTGAAAATGAAAAAATATCTCACGATTTTGTTCCGTTTGTCATGTATTAACTTGAAAACGTGACTGTAACCATAATGGCATTAAAAATAACATATTTTAAATTAAAGATAATGATATACTATTCTCCCCTCCAAAAAAATTCCTTTTTAGCACAAATACTGAAACTAAGGGGTCTCGAGTTACATTTTGAACTTGGGTACCGAATTGGATAGATACGCCACAGGAAGCGACCCTTAATATATATTTTTAAAATAAGAATTTGTTATAAAAGTCTGCGAGATTGACTCATAAACAATATGAAATGCCGCGCGCAGATGCACCTTCAGCATTGTTCTGATCCGCGGGCTTCCATCATTATGTCAAACAACCAAATTACAAAGAAGGATGCATTTTAAGGTAGCTCAGGGGTAGCATGTTTGCTTGCGATTGAATCACCCTGACGGGGCCAGAGAAAATTTATAGCGATTCAGTTCAATGTCTTACTCCATTTAGCTGTGACATTCGAAAAGCGAACCCTCCGTCTTCCATCTATCTCCTACTATTCCTAGTATCGCCAATTCTTATTATTACTAGCTCCTCGTCGAGGGCCAAGTTGTTGTTAAACCCAGTTATGCGGCCCACCTTCTAACAATAGCATACCACCCACCTCCTACATCTATCGCCCCATACTATAGAAGAATAGCTACATTTCCCATTTACAAATACTACAAATAAAGAGAGGATACATTTTTAGTTACAATTGGAACATTTTCGATTTTTTATCTCACCCATACAAATGAACTACTAAGTTCTGTATCCGAGCGTGTCTGTCCACGTCTCCAGTAGTACGTGTATATTGGTCACCAGATGGCAGTGCTATCAGATATTAACTAGTGTGAATTCAGATGTAAATACTTTGTACAGCACGCACGGTAATCACCAGAGGCACGAAATCGTGCCTCTGAGTACTCACCGCATCAGTTAGGTCGATTTTGTTATGAGTCTTGTTATAACATTGGTTCCACTTTTCCTCTTCTTCTTTCCTTATGTTCTTCCTTTTCCTTTGCTTGGAAAATTGTTTTCAGAATTTATTTGTTTTTGATACAATGTATTGAGCAACTGTATTCTGTCCTTTCCTATATTGTATTTGGATATATTGTGAATTCAGGAGGGTTTTTTAGTGGGTTTGGCCGAGCTAATCGGTGTGTCCCACACACGGGGAAGAGTCACGTCGGCTCTTCCCTGCGATGAGAAACTGCATTTTTCCCCACCTGCAAGGGCTCTAATGACCTAGACGTTGGCGAGCCCTAAAGCCCCAGTTAAAAAAGAAAAAAAAGTTTGTTGTACAAAGTTATCATATTACCACGAACTACCAGTTTGCTCTACGTGTGACTCCCCAGTTCCATCTAGTTGCGTCGTATGGATTACTTACTCCCGATCTTGAATTTTTTTAAAAGTATGTTCGTAATAGGTTTTTAAGGAAAGGAAAATTTGAAAAGTTGTCCCAAAAATTGGAAAATTCGGGAAAAACTGAAAACTTCGCATTGAACGAAATGGTGATGTCACAGCAAGCCAATCGAAAGAAAACATTTCTTTGTTTAGATCGTTTAACCTGAACATCGATCTTGCAATCGAAATGTAAAGAAACATCTTGAGATTCATTGTAAAAGAAAATAAATCATTTGGTTGACATGAAATTCTAACTTAATTCAATTGTGTCGTAAATTTTGGAACAAAACCGCTTTTTGGTTCCCAGTCGATCGAATTCCAGGCACATCACACATTTCCAGCATTTCAGCGGGGTACTGCAGATAGAATTCATCTTGCACGTACAATTTCCCATTGTCGTACTTCTGAATGTACTTCTCCTCAAATTGAATATCCATGGCCACAATCGTTAATAGATACAATGATCACTCAGAAATAGATTTTTCTTCGCATTTTTACTTTGTTTACACATTTAAAATAGCTTCTCACAAATTCACAAAACGATCGCAAACAAATTTATTGAAATTTGGACGGGACGACGTCTGTCGGGTCAGCTAGTATAAGTATAAGAATGGAACGTTCTTGACCTCTCTTGTTAATTTAACTAAAATTTCTTGGGATTAGGTCATAAATAACAAGAAATAAAAGTTCCCTTCAAACTTACCTACTTTTTGATATATATATATATATATATATAGTGTTATAAATATTAATTTTAGTGAAAATTCAAACCGTTGAAAAATACAGCGTGGGCGGACGGTTCCCATCGCACGCACGGCACTCTGTCAGAGGGTGTGGATGGCGGCATTTGTAAAGGCCACTAGTCACTTATTATAAAACTTATTTCTAAAGAGAGACGGGCACCCTCGGTGGTCTGCGCGGCACCCGGCACCACAAAGACAATTTGGAACGTGGGCAAAATTAAATAGTCGGCATCGTAAACATTTTGGCATCTGGCGTGACAAAGCGAGAGGAAAAATCTTCAAAGACCGACGACGGGAGGAGCAGCCCACACAGAGCGCAGTAACGGGCGTCACTCGAACAATTGAAAAATGAGTTAAAAATATTTTGCAGCGTCGAGACGAGAGCGCGAGTTGAAAGCGGTAATGTACCGAGCGTGCGGTTTCGGGAGCGTTTAAAGAAGGAACAATGAATAAGCGGCGTACCACAAGGTCCAGAGGTGCGACGCAATATGATGGACAAAGGGCGGCAATTCTCAAAGCGCGGTAGTCATTAAGGACTCCCTAGGCGAGCAACGCATTTGCAGAAATTAGGATCCTTTGGGGTGGTCGGCGAAAATGTACTAGACAAAAGAACAAAGCATGAGAAAAATCGAAAGTTTCGACACGAGGTGACCACGTGGTTTCGAAGTAGCGAAGATCGTTGATGCGTAAACAAGCTCCATGATTCGCTGAATATAAACAAACGTCACTACCGTTTCAGCCTATCCAAGAAAGCTCGCGAGACACGTCGGAGGGCGTGAACATTTTCGAAATTTTGTATCGAAGAGGAGATTGAAATTTTAAAAAGAGGTGCACAGAACACTTTTAGAATCATTCGATTCTATTCTGAGACGATACATTCCACTCAGAATTCTTCTGAGTTTATTCCGAGATTCATTCTATTCGATTATTCTTCTGAGTTTTGTTTGGAGATTGAATATTCTCAGAGTAGAATTCGGATTCTTTCTATCCTGAGTGCTACTCTGAAATATTCTGAGACGAATATTACGAGTGCGATTCTGAGTTTTATTCGGAGATTCTTATGGAAATGGATTTTGTTCTGAGTTATTGAGCGAGAATAGGAACCGATGTCTAGCAACTTGCGAAATGAATAATTGACTTTCATTTGGGAGAGATTCTCCGTGGCCAATTTCGGGCATAAGCAGGGAGTCCACAACTCGGAACGCAAGGCCAAGAGCTATTAATTTGGCTATGGATCCTGGGACGGGCGGCCAGAGGCGTCGATGAATGGAGTAGTGACCAGCGGCAGAGCAAACCGTAGGAAAGGAGTCCCTGGTTGCAGCAGACAACAATCCACGGGTCACTGAACCGATCGTCCGCTTCTGGCGACCCGCAGTTTGGTATAAGGTGGCCTACCTTTCAACTATGTTGAGTAATAAGGTAACTGTAATTACTGGTAGCAAACGAACAACTGACTAAGAGAAAGCGTGTGCTTCAACAACAAAAGACTAACGGGGAAGATACTCTATTTCCCTAATGAACTCGAACTGATTAGCTTTATTTTTGTATTATTGATTTGTTGTGTAAAGTAAATATAGGAAAAAGAATCGTGGGGACTGCTTAGTGAACCCACCTCATTGTGTGTATTATGTAAATTTAATGTATGAATTTTGGGGGGAAAATTTGGGGTATTATTCATGTGCATGTTATGAAGTAGTGCGTAGTAAGTGTGAAAAATGTATTTATGTGTAAATAAATCCAGTTTTATTTATTATGCTACGCGTAGTTCCACTACCAAAAGTGTGTGTTTTTCTTAAAGAATTGGGCACGAACCCCGTTCCTCCAAGTTCCTATCATTAGGTTTAACTTGGTCCTTTATTAAAATTTTATTCGTTGATTTATTAAAAACAACTTCTTTAAACTAAAGCTCATCTTACCTAAACACCCATTCATTAATTAATTAGTAATATTTAAAGTATGTCATAATATATATAATATAATCATCATTAGGGATACAATAGAAGATTTACATGAAAATACACACCATATATACAAAAAATGTATATAGCCAATTACAATAATCTAACACTTGAAATTATAAAACGTAAACAAAATATAAAGTAAAATAAAAACTACAGGAAAGTAAAGTATAATATACGCAAATTATTTCACGAATATTGTGATATGGAACTATCACCCGCGCGCTCGGACTATCAAAACATATAACGTTGAGCAATGTATGCAAATCCTCCCGTACTCAAACACCTATTCAAAGACATAGTTACACGAATAAAGATTTTCTGCTCATCATTCAAAATCATAGTTAAGCTTCGTTGTAAAACGTTAAAGAAATATAAATCGACATTTTTAGATATTCTAAAATAATTTCAAAAAATGTTTACGAGTACACACATTCACATTCCAACATAGTGTAAGAAGATAAACAAAAATTAAATAAGAAAATTGTTTCTTGTTTTAACATTTCAATTTATTTCTGGAATTAAATATACAACGTTAATGTGAGAAATGCAGAAGTGGAAGAGTGTATTTTTTGTGGAGCTTTACGGCTCGTCGACATCAAAGGTCATTGGAGCCCTCAAAACTTGTACAGGCAGGGAAAATGCAGTTACGCACTAGGGAGAGCCAACATGACTCTCCCCGCGTGTGGGACTCGCCGAATGACTCAACTATACCCACTAAAATCCCTCCTGAATTACAGCATACCAAAACATATCACAAAACATTGAGGACAAAAGATGAGGGGGGGACAAAAAATGAGGGGGGGGGGAATAAAAATGAGAAAAATGAAAGATACCCTAGCCTTAAAGCGACGAACACGAAAAGAACAAGAGGTGACGTAGGAAGATCAGGAAAGAGAAAGGAAGGTCAGGAAGAAAAAGTAAGTGAAAGCAATGCCAGACTCAGCTCGGCGCCTCGTGTTTGCCAAACACGAACTTATTATATTTAAGTCTTCTGGGGGATTTGCAAATTGAATTTAATACGAATGGGGATTTAAGGAAGGTGACAAATTGTTTCCATGAATTCTTAGGCATGTTGGGTAATGAATGTGTTTACATATATATGCAGGACCTCAAAATAATTCAACAACCGTTTTACTTTATTCCTTATTGTTTGGTAACCCTACATGTCAGCAATAATGGCGCAAATACTTAAGAACAAGCGTGTATGAGCTAAGTATGAATAAAAACTTTTATAATGCCAAACGCATCTTCAATAAGGTTTTACAATACACACAATTTTTTATAAAATATTCAAAACAAAATATAGTAGTAGACACTATTATTCCAACGATAAGAACGATAAACGGACCTTGAAAGTGGTCTAACGTTAATGCTTGTGTACCTTTGTCCAAGGATGTTTTTCTTCGATGAGACAATAATTTTCTCGCCTTTTCATCAGCATCCTTCCACCATTTATTTGTCACCCCAGACTCAACCATAGCCGTATATATATCACGAAAACTAGAAGTTAAATAACTATTTTTTGGAATAAAAGGGACATTGCATAAATTCTCATAAGCTTCTGGAAGCGATGCTATGTACTGTCTATCTTCTGTATTGTACCGAGTCCACAGAATAGGTTCTGCATAGGGGACATCTAAGGGAAAGGCTATATCTCTCGAAGTAGCCATCCGATCGAAGCACTCCAGAATATCTGAACAGTTAAAGAAGCGAGATGGATTTAAACCATATTTATTGCTTTTACCTTCATTTTCTATCTCAAAAACAAAGTCCCATGCAGGACTAAGACCAATGTCCAACGGAGATCTCACGACATCGTCCACAGACGAATATTCAATAATAAACTCGGATCGAAAAAAACGAGATGTTAGAGCAGATGTATAGAGACAACATATGACTAAGCCAGCAATACTCCAAACATACTTAACTACACGGTCAGGAAATGATTTTGGGATTGTAGTTTCCATTCCCAGAAGAACTGACAACGCTTTCAATCCACGTGGCCCAACGGGTAGAAAAGATATCACAACAAAGGAGATTATCAATGCAATCCATAAAGTGGGTTCAAACACACGAACAAGATTTTGCCAACTGGCAATGGGATACGGTCCAGGTACATACCAATGAAATAGAGTATGCGCTAAGCAAGGGGCGGCATCAAAATGGATATTCGCAGAGAGAAAACCGCCAATGGCTATATCCGCATGTCTTTCATAAATTTGATCCGAAGATTCATCCCAACCTTCTGCGAGGGTAGAAGTGAAGGAAAAGTTTCTCTTTCGGGAGAGGACATTCAGAACGTCAATATCGAAACCAAACAAATCACTTTCGCTGGAATTATTCATGACAAATGGCGCCCAAAGTACGACAGAAACAGGAAGTCTACAGCCTCTAAAGTTCTGGCGCACCAAAGGCGGAAATACGCTTGGCGCAACACTGTTGGATACTATTTTAAAGCTCTGAATAATTTCTGTATCGGTGCAGAGAACATCAGTATCCGAACTTTTACCACACATTGCTTGATCCACACACCAAAAAATAATTTCTGATCCTTCCATTTGAGACGGCGATATTAAAAGAGCAACTTGTTGGAGACTGAAGTCGTGTCGAATGGTCCTCAAAAAATCTTCTGCAACGGATCTTGAAGCGCGAGGTACAATAACAAGGGAACGTGCAGGGACATTCCACACGCTGATATTCTTCAACTCTAGCAGAGTATGATTTTTCTTTTCCAGTTGTTCGTCACTAAGAAATAAAAATTGAGTACTATAAATGCAATTCTGATGTGACAAATATTTCAAATCATCACGGAGCGGATCCCGAATTGCTTTGACGGATATTGATGAGGAATGCATAGTAATTAGTAATTCATTTTCAAATGGAAAATGCAATTCTTGTGCAAAAACTACCAAAGCACAGTCTTGAGGACGGTGGTCGAATAGAGTTAACAATACAGCAACATACTTAAAAACGTGTTCATTCGTGAGAGATTTTAATGTATAGTTAGTCAACAGAGGCATGGCAATTGTATATATGCTCGTAATTCCAGTTCTTAAAACTTATACATTCAATTTGAACGTTTACTTCGTGTGATGAAGCAAACAAAATTCACAGAGGAATTATAAACCTGTGTAGCGAAAGTACATTACTACACGGAACTCACGATGAATTTATCTGATGATGGATTAAACTGACAATCGATGAAGTGTAAATTGATCGATTTCATATCTCTATAACAGAAGAATTAAAAAATCATCACAAAAGTCTTCTTATTGTAGATTATCCACACTTGACCTCTCGACTTCGAGCAAAGTGTAGTAACATATCCCATCCGTACTGTATGTACTTGGCAACACTGCAGTGGTCCGTAGTTACTTAATATTGATTCGTCTACTCGACGCTTGTACAGCCGTTAGTGGTCCTTATAGGAAAGCGTGGTTAGTTGTTCCCGGTGTTGCCGAGTTGTACAGATAATAGTTGGTTACGCTTCCAGACACACGCACGCATTGGTCTTGTCTTCTGGTAGTCTGAAACGATATGTCTGGTGTTGCTGAAACGCTTAATATTACAAAATCAGAGTAGAAATATTCTTGTAACTGTAATTGACTGTTACTTTGTTATTTATTCACTGATTATTGTACTTATCCATTATATTCAACGTTGAAACTTTTTCAATCTCTAATTCATGTTATATTTCGTTGGACCTCAAATGTATCTTCTAATTTAAAGCTTTCCTTTTTAGTCATTAATTCTGACATAATTTAATACTTGTCTTATTATTACTTTTCAATCTATCCGGTTACGGTGAGTTTTTGAATTTGAGTGTATTCAAAACCCGTGTCTTTTGAATGTCAGCGTGTTTTGCAGGTCTCAGATTGAAATACGTCAATACTTCTATGATGAGTTGAAGTGAACCTAATGCGAGCGTTTTCATTCCATTCAAAAATTAAGAACACGTGATAAGTATAGTGTAGGACAGAAGCGACTTCTTTGGCTGATAAAAGATGTTTACATTTTTACTGTCCAGTGTTACCTCCGAGTAATTAACCTTGGAAGTGTTCAATCTTCTAATGCCAAGACGACACGTTATTAAAGGTTTTTCAGCTACCCTTTTTGACATCCGATAAATTAACATGACATATTTGTCTGTTTACGCGCTCGGGTGTCTTTGACATTTGTGCGATGCTACTGGGTTTTAAGGTCTACAAAATGCTACTATACATCATTCGTGTGATTAGGTCTATCATGCTATGTACAAATTTTCTGAAACATACGTGAACTAAAATACACGAAGACAGCTGTTTCCCGATCGCTTTTTATGTGAAGACTATTACTACGACCACTTAACGCGTTTAAGAAAGAAAAAAACAAAAAAACAAAAAAAAAACACATGGAATGTTACATAAATACGTTTCGGGGGAAGATCTGAATTTACAAGAAAAATATTCCGTTAAAAGGACAACAACTTTATACATACGAAAATACCGCGAATCCTCCATCGTCGCTAAGCAGATTGCTACTACTTATTTCCACGTATTTCCCGTTGCGTATATTTTGCAAACGTTTACTCCCATTTACATTACGGCATTACGTTCTGGGGCAATTCCGGTCAGAGTATTCAAACTTTCAGAATTCAGAAGACGATAGTTCGGATAATTTGTAAATCTCACTCCCGAAACTCTTGTAAATCTTTATTCAAGGAATTCGATATCTTAACACTTCCCTGCATTTATATTTATGAAACGGTCGTGCTTGTTAAGACCGAATTACTGAAGTGCCATTCTTGCTTCATACGAAACAGTCTAATTCACGAACACAATATTCGCAATAGGAATAATATTCATAGGCCTAGAGTGTCAACCACTCTTTGCCAAAAAGGACCATATCATTCGGGAATCGTTCCATTTAATTCCCTTCCCAAGATATTATAAAATTGATTCTCTTCAAATCAGCGGTTAAAAACTACATTCTGCACCATTGCTTCTACACTGTAAAAGAATTTATTGATTTTAATAAAAGTTAAATCTGTCATGTACTTTATCACGCCGTAGCTGTAGTACTTTTTAAATAACTTATAAGAATTTCAAAAACTATTTTCTTGCATGATTGTGGTGCCGTATGACTCATATTAATTTAGTTTTATGTGTACTCAACTTTGGCACGGTTGTGTACAATTATTCTGTAGCCCCATCCTGGCCCGGGTTTTTCTCCGTTTTTCCTTCGGGTAGAGGCGGATTTCTTATACAGGTTCTCTAGGCTTTGTCTAGGGGTGTGTTTATTGTAACAATACACCGTGAATTTAGTGTTATTTCAATTCTCATGATTTTTAAACACTATACTCAGTATAATCGATAGTTCGATAATAATTTGTACACGTAAAAGAAGTTTTTTGCGTTAAATTACAAACATATTGACATTCTATTAGTTTTATAACTCGCATCTAACTTTTCATCTAATCTAGGAACTTTTGCTGAAAGTCTCTGCCTTAGAACCCTTGATCGGAATTGATGGGATGGTCCCTCGCTGGCCTCCGGAGAGTTAATTAGTTTATTGTCCTCCACATGGTCATACGCAGTTTTACTGTTTTTTTACAATAAGTTTACTATTATTATTATACTAACCTAACCTCTTACATTCTTGTGTCTTTTTCGCCTTCTTTTGATCAATATAGGATTAAAATAGTGAGATCTATACATATAACTTTCATGTGGATCACTTTGTATAGAAGTGTGAATTAGGATATGCGTTATTTTTATCCCGATAGTGAGGCAATGTTTTTAGAAAAGTACACCCCTTCTACCCTCTCACGCCAAATCTTTTACTACTCATGGCCATGGGCGTAGATGGAGCGCCACCACTGTAAGAAAATACGTACAGGTAAGAAATATCAATTTAAAACAAACTAGTATGTATATGATTATTAAATATTAGNATACGTACAGGTAAGAAATATCAATTTAAAACAAACTAGTATGTATATGATTATTAAATATTAGTAATACCACTTCAATTTGTAAGAGAAGTAGTATAGACTACAAATATATTTATATTGTTTTAATACGCAATATTTTTGTTTCAGGGTAATGATCCAAAGAATATCAGGTTAAATCAAAGGTAAATATTGACCTTATTCGTTTAAAAACCACAGAGGAGATATTGAAACTTCTCACAGAACTTCCTTTTTAAACATCGATTTACGCTCAAATTCCTGTATTTTTCTTTAATTTTTTAATTTCAAAATCTTTTGAACTTATTTGTCACAAATCAGCCAAAAATGTGAATAATATTTCCGTATGGTTGAGGATCTGAAAGACACGCAGAGATGAGTTGGAAGATTCAATCTAAGCGATTCCTTAGGATTTGTCGTGAGCACACGTTCGCAATCCCACTCTTTCTTCCAGAACATGAACACATGCCTTATGAAAAAATGGTTCATTCAATACTGAAGACGGAAGGGAAGGAGACCACTACAGACAGACAGAGAGAGAGAGAGAGAGAGAGAAACAAAATATCTCGGCCTAATATTAGACACAAGTCGAAATTTACTGAATATGTGGTTACATATCGGAAAATGTAAAGAAACTGCATTAATGTCTGATGTGCGTCGGACTCAGTTAAAGAAATCTTACAAACAGCCCGCTAATAAAACTGTATGAGGGACGAATATGGCCTATCGTAGGAGATGGTGCCAGTATATGACATTCCCGCATGGTAAATTTACACATTCAGCGGAAATTGCATAGCCTGCAGCTTTCTGCATCATACGTTTATCATAATTAGACAATGGTGTTGCATTCGATTTTTACTTGAATGAAAAAGAAAGTTATAGTCAACCGAAAAATATTTATTTGCCAAAACCGGCTTTGGACAGCTCCACTCCACACCCCCCCCCCTCCAGAGCAGAGAAGGTCACTGAAGATGACAGCATAAGCTGTCGAAGGCCGGTTTTGGCAAATAAATAGTTTTCGGTTGACTATAACTTTGTTTTTCATTCAGACGTTTATGGTATTCGATCCGCGTTGACTGAAGTCAAGTTTCCAACCATTCACGAAACTCGGAAATATTCACCAAAGAAGTCCTCGTTATTTAATAATTTTTACTGTTCGACGAAGACAATTATTTTGTGATTCTAAATATTGATAATAAATTTAGTTCGTAATTTGACTCTTTCTTTCACAAGGGTCGCATTGTCTTCAGTCACGTGATGCGGCTGCCATTTCCGTTAGAACAGTATTTTCTACTGTTTTTTGATAAGGCCAGTTAGGTAAGAAAATCTTAATGTCATTGCGTTTCTATTTCCATTCGCTACGTTTTAGGAGTTTTTTTCACTAAATTATTAAGCATTTCAATAACTTGCCAGAGTATCAAAAAAACATGAGCCCGCAAGTCTGCCTCTATATAAGACCATAGTAATTTCGAGTCAATTAATTCAAAAATTTGCGGTGTAATGGAATGAAAATTTATCGTCACTGGACAGTGAATGGTCCAAGCTATCATTTGAATTTTTTTTTTTTTTTGGGTCGGGAGTACTTAAACCTAGTCCTTCTGACGGACATGATACCTTATGTAGATGTAAGGTGATCAGTATAGGTGCTTTTAAGTATCATATTTGTAGATATATATCTGCCCAAACGACTAAGGTATTGGTTAAATAAAATCGGAGGTTAAAAAAAGGCATTGTAATATTGAGGATGAAGGATAAGCGTGTGAGGACTAACATAAGGGCATCTCCTAAACGCTTCTAAAATACGATGGACGACAAGTACAATTATACAGATTTATATACGTAAAGTATAGAGACAAATATAACGTGGTGCAAAACCATTGCTCATACACTCTCATATACGTTTCTCCGGTTGCAGCAACATTGAGCTACAAGTGAGAAAAAATTCCGTAGGGAGAGAGTCTTTTCTGGCGTGGTCCTTTATATTTTGGTCGTCTTCCAGTGCTCTATTCATGCTCAAAGTCGTTAGATGAACTTATTACTGCCTTTTATTTGAAATTTGAAAGTAAAATAAATATTCAGAATATTACTTCAAAACTTATAGCGACATAACAGTCTTAGAAATATCGTAAAAGTGTTGTGAAAATGTAATTTCGTTGTAACAGAAATTGATATATTATCGTATCTGCAGTGCGTTTTCTGTCGTCCTATGCATTTTATCATTATCATATCTTTCATTTCAGTTTACGAAAAGTGTATTCTACACCTGCTGGGTTCATTTACGTAGCTAAATAGTATTTAAGCATCTTGAAACAGTAAACTAATGTGTAACTGTAGGAGATAGAAATTACTTTACTGCGTCTATACCAAACTTTTAAGCGAAATAACGTCAACGCGGATGTAATGAATATTAATTGTACATTACGTACAGAAAATTAAGCAAAATCGTTGGAGCCGGTTTTGAGAAACATTCAAAAGAGTACTTTACCCTTTGTTTTAAAGTAAGAAAAAAACAGAGCACATGCATCGACAACAAGTAAATTCTACCTTGGATACGAAATGCGAATTAAATTGGTTCATCCGTGTACTTAGAATTGCTGCGCACAGACGGACGGACGGAAGGACGTTATGCCAAAAACCACTTTTTCGGAATCAGGGATCGCCAAAACGTATATTTCCGTCGAAATCTCGCTTTCGAATTTTTCACGATTACAAAACTTTATTTTACTACGTATATGAGAAAGTAAAAATTGATTCGAACCAACAATGTCAATAATGGGAATGTTAACAGGGTACAGGAATTTTAATATTTACATCGAATAAAGAAAGAGGGAGATGAATGTAGCTTATATGGAATAGGACAAGAAGACGTCGACCATGTGCTATGCGACGAGGAAAGATGTGGGTACATATGAAATTTGATAAGAGTTAGGTACCATTATATGAAGAGTAACTGATCATTAATTGCGAGAAAAAGTTGTATCTTGCGTTCGAAGAATTTGCAGGGCAAGTATGTGTAATACGAATTATTTAAAAAACCGACTAAATTGATGATGATATTCATGATCGCACCCATCACTCCGAGTTTCAAGTAGAGGAGAGCCAAAGTGACGTTTACTGGAAATGAGAATAGTCCATTTAGTGACAACGTTAAATATATGGAGACAGAGGACATTTGTGTGGTTGGACTCATTGAATTTTTTTGTTCATATCTATCGTAGTGTAATTTATATTGTAATTAATAACAATCCATGTTTTACAATAAAAAAATTTCCTAACTGAAGTCTGATAGATAGATTGTAGACCGAAAAGGCCCTTTGAACCCCTTAGTACAGTCAGGGTTATTCCATCCCCAGGGCCTCGCAAAAGGACACCAGAGATTGGATTTTAGCCTTCCTGATATCCTCTAGGTTGTAAGTAATAACAACCCATGTTTTACGGTAAAAATTGCCTAACTGAAGTCCGACAAAGCTACGTATTCAAAATATTTTTCTTCAAAAGTGAACCCAAGCATAATTATTTGTTTATTTTACTATAGTATTGTTACTGGAAAATAAACATGTCTTCGTCATTTCAAGTAGAGAAAACAACATCAAATATTACAAAAGCAACAGAAGTATAAAAGAAAATAAATAAAAAGAAAATGATTAAGTTCTGATCTTGCAGCACTATTTATGAGAACATTCTGACAAAACAGTTGGATCATGAAAAAATGGGGCTTTTTAATTTTACCACCCATCATACTGAATTGTGTTTCTTAAAATTACATAATTAAAAAAATATATTTAGGACACTTTTATGTGTTTTCGGTGTGAATGGGTAAGTGTATTATTGTGAGCCACGATTCTTTCTTTACAGAGAGCATAATTTAAGAATGTGAACATCCCCCACGCGTTTCAAACCTTGGGATGCTACGGTCCCAAAATAATAAACGCAACAAATTATTAATTATTATGAAAATGTATTAGTTCGAAAAAAAATCTGAATATACAATGTTAAATATAAAGAATACATATAGATTACCTCAGAGTGATTTAGTCAAGCCTTGTTGGGAATCTAATGTTAAATTTAATTAGTTTAAATATGTAATGTAAAAGTACTGTTTACAATGTTATGTACATTAACATGTAAATTTATGGAACAATAAAGATATCATCTTAAACTTTAAAGGATTGCTATAATGAAGAAATGATTCAGTTAATGCAGCAAAGGTGATCTAGAATCGCACGTGGAACTGATACGTATCTTTTCACAAAAACACTTCGTTTTGCGTCCAACGAAGGTACAACGTTCTCGGTCATGACCTATTACGGCTTTACCTATGCGTCGTGCACAATGCGTGATTTTGTGCATTGACTACAACGTATATATTTCTTAGATTGCCGATAAAGTGTTTTAAATGCTAAAATCAAAATCAACACAAACTATTGCATTCGTTTGTAAAATTTTAGGCGCTAAAATATTTAGTAATCCATCGACACAACTTCAGTAAACGAATGGAGAGACTCACCAGTGAAGGCGTTGCAGAAAGGTCTTTTGCGAGGAGCCTCCGCAATCCGCTCCAGATCCACTTGCTGTAACAGTAAGACAGATACTTTCAGGAAAGGTAATCCAGTATTTTCATAAAGAAGTAAGTAGGTGTTTCACATTCATTTTAACTACAAAATTAACATTGGCCCGAGTGTTTCTCTGGTTTTCCTTCGGATAGAGGTGGATTTTATACACAACTTCTCTAGGCACTTGCCCAGGGGCGGCGGTCTATTGTAGTAATCATTCTCGATTAATTATGTTGAATGAAAATGGGAGACGGGACCGAGGTTCGAACTCTGGACCTTCAGCTTAACGCGCTCATGCGCTTACCAACAGCGCCATCCCGTTCGCCTCCCGGGCCAGCCTTTCATTAACATTCAACTCCGAGGTTGTCTCTATGCTCCTCATGCGACTCCCTTAGGAAGTACTGTGTTTTGAGCATACGACCAAGTTGAATGTTAATGGAAGACTGGCCCGGGAGGCGAACGGGATGGCGCTGTTGGTAAGCGCATGAGCGCGTTAAGCTGAAGGTCCAGAGTTCGAATCACGATCCCGTCTCCCATTTTCATGCAACATAATAATTAATCTGTTACCTGGCGGTGAGGTTCACCGCAATTTATGACATTTCTAAATCATTCTCGAATATAGTGTTATCTTAATCGTTACGATTTTTGAACAATATTTCCCAAATAATCTAAAGTTTGATACTAATATGTACTTATGAAATAACGTTTTTGTTTTCTTAAATACAAATTTCTTGATATTCAGCTGATATTATAAAACGTATCTATTCTTATCTTAGGAGTGCATTATTTATTAAATAGTAAAACGTGACGGTATAATTGTAGCGAGAAGTAGAGAACAATATTATGAACAATAATATTCACTAATTTATTGAATATAGTATTAAATTAACTCGTACTGTTATACTATTCATTGAGTTACAAAATCACATGGATGTTTTGTGGGTTTCAATGCATCACGGACTGACTTCTAAATTGATCCGGCTGAATTGATAACATTTCCGAGAGAGTAATTTGCGCAGCGGCTAATATATTATCTTAATATTCATAACCATTAAATAGACCAAAAGCTTTTCAACTGTAAACATAAACTAACCTCTCGTGACATTCATCAGTTGATTTCATACGCTTCGTACCTGGATGTGTGGAGTGATACGCCGTAAAATGTACAAGCATTTAGTTTATTACACACATCCTTTCCCGTTATAATTCAAACTCGGTCGACCGTTGTATAACTACAGAAAGCTGAACTTTGTCATTTCGATGAACACTCGATCCAGTTGTCTCTATTTATGTATCCCGACGGTTTTTACATGCTCCCACGCCATATAATTCACTATCTAACTTGTGCGTACGGTGATCCTTCGTAGCCGATAAGTATTTTAGTATTTGAGATAATAAATAATATTTTATTGTCAAAAAAGTAGTTATAAATAGCGTATAACCACGTGGAGGAATAAAAACTAATTTACTATCCGGAAGCAAGCAAGGGACCATCCCATCAATTACAAGTGAAGTGTAGTGAAGTGGGGATTTGAATAGTGAGGGTGTCTAGAGCAGTGTGGTAAAGTGAAGGGTTGGAAAAAGCCATTTTAATTATTTTCAGGGAGGAAATAGTTATTATGCTAAGCGTTCTTCAAGGTATATTATGTATAAGTGATGTTACTTACTGTTTTATGCGTATTAAATAAACTATTGTAACGTTCATCGCAGCCATCGAGCCATGCTCATTTGCTGTGTTACAATATCTATCTACGTACCTATCTATCGAGGGAAAAATATAAATATCATTGCCATCCGAAAAAACATCTCAGTCATCGAGATATTTCAAGTAAGAATGTATATCCCTGTAACATTATTCTCATAATTATTTAGGATTTTTGTCTCCAGGAGTGAAACGGTAGAGGGTGTTGGGATGAGTCTCCGTACAAAACCCGGCGAGCAGTGAAATGAGGACAGGTCAAAAAGGAAAAAGGCGAGTGTTTGGTTGGTTGGTCCTCGTGCTAAAGAGACGAGGGGAAGACTCCGACGCTGTGAGGAGGTGGAAAGCGTCGCGGCGGGAGCGTGCGATGGAGGGTTGGGGAGGAAATTGCCAGCCGTCAGCGCCAGCTACGACGGTGGGCGCCCTCCGACAACCGCGGAAGAAGAAACGCCTCGCGTCGCTCTGTCAACGCGCGTCTCACCAGCAGAGAGATTACTATACTCTAAGGTCTTTGGACTTAACCGAAATAGAATGCAATATGGCTGCCTCACACGAATTGCCAACTTCTACAAATTTAAGAAATACCCGAATAAATATTAATCGTACCAAAAGCGACTATTTGCTGTAAAAAAAATACAAGTTAAGAACAACAAATTAAGACACAACTAAATAATAATAATACTTTTATTGTCAAAAAAATATTTTTTTTTTCATTTCATTTCCTGGCCATTAGGTCACCCTGCCTCTATAGCAATCGCAATACAGGGTCCTGTCTACCGTTAACATTTTAAGTGTTAACGCAACTTGACCGCATAACGCATGTACCGTCCCCGCCTTGACGAGGCGTGCGTATTTTCGATTTCTTGCTACTTCTCATTCTAATCCCTTTGCAATGCCATTCGTAAAAGCTAAATGGATGTGATGTACTCTTCCATTATTTTGTATTTCCATTCTTCATTTATCAGTCGTTGAAAATCCTTTAAATTCAAAATACCTTTATGTCTACACTTTTTTATAAACTGTGCACGCTCTATCCCAGAGATCATACAATCCCCAAGAATGTGCACTGGTGTCTCTTCATCAAAAAAGCAGTTGCAAGCTGCGAATGACCACAAACTAAGTTACTCTCCGGAAACTAGGAACTCCCATACATTCCGATCAAGGGCCCAAGAGCAGAGCGGATTTAATATTTATAAAATAAATTATTTAATAGTGTTACTCATTTATTATTCCAAAATGTACATAAAAAATCGAGAGTAATAATACAAAAGTATTAATGACATTTCCCCCCGAAGGAAAACCGGAGAAAAACCCGGCCCAGGACGGGACTACAGAGATAATGTACACAACCGTGCCGAGGTAGTATCCGCTGCGCTCACTCGATGCAGAATAGCGCCACAACAGCTAACGCGAGGTACACTTATTAATATCGTTATGGAGGATAGCGAAGTAAGGTCATTGGCTACATTGTGTAAGCCAGTTAGACTAACAATTATTATTTTTTTAATTATAGTTTATTGTCGAGAGAGCAGTTATAAATTACTTATGACCAGGTTGAGGACAATAAACGAGTTACTACAATTACTAGAAATACAATTACTACTCTTATTAGAATTACGATAAACTAGATAACGTTCATATGTTGGTTGTATCATTTTCTTCAGAATTCTGTACAGAATCCAAAATTTAACTAATTATGTCTTTTACTTGCACAGTAAAAAAAATAGTTGGCAATAAGAGTTATCCAGCAGGTGAACCAGACCGGTCACCAAGGGAAAGGGCGTGAGTGTGAATGAACGGAGATATGTCGGGGAACAGATCTGAGTCAAGACGTCTCTGAACGAAGGTGTGGCGACAGCCGTCTTCCCATATTTTATAACATATAGATTAGATAGTATATTATCCCATTTCCATCTTCTTTGATTTAATGATAGAAATGTCCAGATATTATATTATTTCACACATCTTTACTAATTCGTTTCTAGTGGAAGCTTATAGAAAATTTGTCTTTATGCGAATTATATCCCTTCATTGTGCATTGTGAGTTGGATAAGAGATTTCTGCTATATTAAATTTTGCCATACTTTCATTTCTATATACGTGAATCCGTAATAAAAACTTTGAATTTTAGGTTCACACATTATAAGAGAAAGAAAGTGTTGTAATTATAAGATTATATTGTAATTATATAAAATCTAAGTTTTGATCCTTTAAAAAGAGCTCACGTCTAAGTTATGTTTCGGCGAATTGCGTCCTTTTCTTTTTATATTTTTCATGACGCTACGAAAAAAACTATTAAAACGCTCTCTTGCTTGTTTCAAGCCTAAAAATTCCTTCTTCATTTAATTAATTGTCTTGGAGAAATAAAAAAATAATCACATACTATATACATCATCAGCTATGGAATGGTGATTGAATTAAAAGACCTACACTCACATTTTCAATAATCTACATCGTAACATACCGTGATGAAAAAAAGATAAAATGTTTGAAAACACCTCTTATATTGGTCTTTCTTTCTAGAAACATTTTAAAAGAGAAATTTAGTTTAAACATCTACAAATACTGAAAATTTCATAGGAATAGAAAGTAATAAAAGCTTGAAGAAACTTCATAAAACAAATGCAGCCGGGTTTATATAATTCAGAAGATGAAACAATATGATCAAACATTTTACATATTTTCGAGGTGATAATTTGAGATAATTTTTGGTGACGTCATTAAACCAAAAATTATTTAAAAGAGATAATTTACCTTCGTTTGTCTTTTTGTTTGCGACGCTTTAGGACACGTGAACGTCAAGGTCATTAGTCCTTCTTATTTTATTGTAAGTAAATAATCTGCTTATGCTTAAAACAAAGATTTATAAACTTATCTCAACAAATAAACGTATATTATCAAACTTAAAAAAAGGATGAAAACAATAAAATAATTATAAAACATGGACAAACATAGATTAAGTAATATTTTCTGAGAAGTAAAATATAAAAGTATGTTATTACCATGACTACAAGGTGGGATAATAAGAAACGTAATCTATTTCTGGATAACATTCAAAATCAAACTAAAACGTTTCACTGAAGTTTGAGTGGAAATTTGCAATGTAATATTTGTTAAAGGTACACAAAATAAAATGTCAGTAAAATTATTTATTTGGTATTAATAATTATTAACGAGGCAAATACGTTTAATGAAAAACAAAGTTATAGTCAACCGAAAAATATTTATTTGCCAAAACCGGCTTTCGACAGATGCTGTCATCTTTTGTGGCCTTCTCTGCACTGCAGGGTCGGTTTTGGCAAATAAATATTTTTTGGTTGACTATAACTTCGTTTTTTATTAAAGTAAAAACCTAATACAACACCATTATCTAATTATAACTAATACGTTTGTGTTACACAATATTTATTAATAAAAAGTAAGCTTTTAGATTCCCCTTGGATTTATTTTTTTCTTTATTTGCCGAGTTTTATCAATTTTTGCAATTGTTTCTAATGGAACATATTATCACCATCTTCAATATTTTTTTATTTATATTATAAAAATTCTTTTTCAGAACTTAACATTTTTTCGTACGAGCCCCAAACCCCAGGATCCCCCCCCCCCCCCCCCCAAAAAAAAAAAANTGCGGAGCCATTCAATCTGTACTGAATACCCCGTGGATAACGTTCCACGCGGTTTCATGACTGCCTCCAACTGCAACCATCAGCAGACGTCTGTCGTAACACTCTCTGAAAGTGTCTCGCGACAGCTACGTGACGAAGGACCGAATCCGCGTCGCTGGCTAATGCGTCTTTGACAGTGTATGACCTTCGTCAGAGCTCGCGAATGGCAATGAACTCCTTTCCTCTCTCAACGGAAAAGCGGGTCTCTTGTTCTCGTGTTGAACGTCACTCGAAAAGTTCAGGTGAGTTGTCTATTTCCTTCTCACGAATGGATAGTCTTAAAATTTTTTCCAACGTCTAGGCCTCGCAGGTAAACTGTATTGACGCGCAACTTAACTCCTCTCGCCCGGCTGCTACTAGCCAGCCTGCAAACTACGACTGGGTCTGCTAATAGTATAGGATGTTCGCTCTCTCCACGAAAACTGCTTCATTACTCTTCCGAAAGACATTTCCCTTCGTCGTACTTCGGTGGTCGGTGGAGAAATCAGGAAGGAGTGCGCCGGATTAGTAACACCCTTCGCTCTGAATAACAAATGTTTTCAGAATAGTGTTTATTTTCCTTCTCTTTCAGTCCCGCACCCTCACTTGCGGCACGCACCCTCAGAGCGGGAGTTACGTTGCGCGGGTTATACTAACCAGGCTGCAAACTATGAATCGGTCTGATGGGGTGGAATGGTCGCACTTTCCACGGAAACAGCTTCACCGCCTCTTCAACGTATAGTAGGAGAGTCGGCCGTATACAGAACCTATGGATCGAATACACGAGTGAAATAGTGTGTGTGAGTAGAACTATCACGTATCTAAAGGGAGTCACCATTAGTTGAGGCTAGTTTCCCGCATCTTCGAAATTTAACGTCATTTCCGGTTATGATTTCAAATGTTTTCTTCAGTCATTGAATGCATGGATCAAACTAATGCCAAATTGTAGATTTTGACGTATAGAATAGAATTATAGTTGGGTGTTAATTAACCAGCAACTCCATGTCACCCTCGATAAAATTGTTTTTAAGTTCTTATTTTATGAACACATCGACCGATTGTTTTTATTAAAGCTAGAACTCTATACTTTTAAAAATAAAATAGGCTGCCTCAGCTGTTTTGTACGAATTAGCGAGGCGTACTCTGATTCAAATTATCATAATACCTGTGAGCGTAGGCTCCAATTGGAAAATATAATGTATATTGTCACGGAGTGCCATGACGCATTTACTTTACGTATATAAATTATTATTTTACAATAGCATAGTAACAGCCCTTGTAGGTCAAGCAAAATCTTCCACTCGAGCGGATTCATCACCTCGAGGAGCCAAAATCACAAGCCGCGGCAGATAAGGGCTTTTTTTCAACTTAGTCAGAGAGGTTGGCACACAAAAGCGCAATGAGTCGAGACAGGGTGACACACACACTTCACGGACAGCAACCCTTTCCACAACCACAGTGGCGCCGTGCGCAAAACCTCCCTCTCCGTAGGACCTTCCCCCGCCACAACAAACTTCTCAACGCATCCTTATGATCATACACAACCCCCACCCGACGAAGGCGTAAGCTTCCATACACTCATCCCCGCGGCAGCCCCGCGACGCGATTTAAGACGATGCTCACTCGTCACTAGAGGATTAGAGCAGTAGTTGAGTAGTCGAGCCGTGTGACCGTGTTATGATCGCTGAGCGACGAGCTTGCTGTACACGCTGACCGAGAGGGACCCGGTCGGCCGAGCCTGAACGAGGAGCCAAACCCGAGACCGCTGAAACCACCACCGTGGCTTTTCGAGATGGCACCACTGCCCGCACTGATGATCTTTCTGACGGTATGAAATCATGGAACAATATTGCGGACCTTGGCGTTGCTTGA
>NNCF01129028.1:61227-100001 GCA_002313205.1 Laupala kohalensis
TATATATATATATATATATATATATATATATATATATATATATATATATATATATATATATATATATATATATATAAAATTCGCCCCTGATATTCCATAAGTGAGAGCACATGTCACAAGCTTCACTTGTATTTTATTAATCTGCAATTACGGACACCTAGGCCATGAGGTCTGCTCTTCCACCTAACCGTTGAACTTGGGTAAGGGAATTGGGAAGGAGAGATGTATAAGTTTTAATTGTCGCCAAAGGGTAGAAATATTTTCATGATCTTTTCATAGAAAAATTATGATAACGATAAATGGTTGTATATCTCAAGGCTCTTGCCTATTAGTAAGGGTGGGACCTCGTTCTTTGAAATCTGGACGGTGCCCCACTCAGCTTTCCTATTACAATTCATAACAAAAACTTATGGCACTAAACACAACATACCACTTAAAAATTAAGAAAAAGGAGAAAATCCTTCAAAAAAGAATTATTGTAGTCATTATTAAACAACATGACATATTTCTAAGATTAATCGGTTGCGAAATATTTATCATCACAGTGCATGGTAAACTCCTAAAAATCGTAATAACATAATTAAGAACAGAATGCATGAAGTATCTTCCACATTAAACTCTTTGCAATATCCCTATTGGAAGATTTTTTTAAAAAGCGCCTTCAAGAACCGATTCGTAAAGATCCCAAGAGATCTCAAAATTAGATTTTTGAGCGATTATGATACCTTCCTTTCACACTCTGTGTAATTGGAAAATAAAAATAATTGTAATAATTCGTCCCAAATTTTTATTTATACTTCCGATTAATATACAAAATTTTCGAATAATTTAAAGATATGATATTACGTATTTGCAAAATACTTTTTTGTACTATATTAAATACACACATGTTTGTATTCCGTTGATATTATAAAACGTAGCTACTCGATTTGATTGTTATCTTAGGGGTTTAGGAGAATGCTACAACGTGTAATTCTAGACACGCCTCTGCCTTTACTCCCCCTGATCGAAATTGATGGGATGGTTCCTTGCTTCCGTAGAGTAAATTAGTTTGTCTTCCACGTGGTCATACACAGTTTGCAGTAATTTATTATTATGAATTATTAGATTATTTGAAACGGAGAGATTCAGCCACTCAACTCGACAAAATTGTTAACCATAAATGTAGATTTGGAAATATGGAAATCCGATGACTGTGTAGCGCGAGCGCTCCCTCGCGACGTTGCGAGAAAACCAAAAATATCGAATATCAAAGACCAACGTTCCATCGCGCCGCTAGTAATTTGGTTGCGAAACTCCAAAGTGGAAGCGGAGGAAATTCTCCAGTTGGGGATGTCACACGAGCTTAGGGGCTGACGGAGACTCACCCGCTTGTGCAGACGCGGCGACGCGGAGGCGGAGACCGCGTCGACTGCGGGGGCGGCAGCCGGTGTCGCGACGGCGGCGGCGGGGGCGGATGTCGCCGGGGGCGGCAACAGCGCCAAGAGTGCAGTCCCTCCCATCAGCAGTTGCATCGCCAGCTTCATTTCCCTCTGCGGAGAAAAGAGAATATATTACTATACTAATATAATCTTCAAAATAAAGCTTATTGAAACTGAAGAAAAATATCTCTCGCTGGAGGAGTCAGGTAACAACGTAGCTGCATATGAGTATACGTTGTGTGGAAGAGAAAATAAATGCAGTAAATGAAAGGGGAAAATGGAGAAAGATAAACATTCGCCTTCTCGAGACTACGACGGGCTATGTCAAATGCGTCTGAGAAGTGTTGCAAAGACGAGTCATAACACTTAAATGATACCACAATCCTGCAACTCAGCCTGGTAATGAGACCTCTCACACAAAGGCGGTCAAGATATCTCGCTAAATAACAATGTACACGAAGTGTATTAATCTGTGTAAAATGTATTATGATCTTAAAAATAAAATAAATGAAAAAAAATGTCTTTAAGTAATTAGAATATTAACAGATAATAAAGAATGGAGAGAGAAACTCACAAAAGTCACTCACACATCAGGAGAAACAGTTTTGGCTTCCGCCTTCGTCAGTCATGTAGATAATCTATATAAATATTTTTGTTTATTACCTATGATTGTGAAAACGAAAAGGGTTATAGGATCATTCAACTGAAAATGTAGACTAAGGTCCACGTTCGATAAATCGTTAAACAAGTAATAAAACTCATTTGTATAAATGAAGATCTGATAATGAAGGTATTACTTCAGTGTTACATCGTATTGTTTCACAAGATAAAGAATGATTCAAATAATCAATACGCGGTATTCTTATTTTGGAGTATTTAAATTCCGAAAGATTTCTCTGAGATGAAATGATGTGAGAAAGCGAATGTTCCCTTCCTATCCGTCTCTTCCAACTCTTGCCTTCTCATCTCTTACGTCATTTCTCCACACAGAAATCGTACCGTAACAGACTGATATACACTTATCCGTAGTAATTAATATAAAGTATAATAAGCAAAGTTGCTCTATAGTATCAAGTAGAAAGTCGCAAGTAGAAATTTGTGCTCTTGTCTCTTATATAAAAGTGACGAAGACAATCCGTTGTACTCTCAACCAACTTAATTCGGAAGGATAACGTTTGAGGTTTCTAACATGCGATCGATTAGTGTTTCGATTCCAGACAAAATTTCTGCAATAATGTGATAAATTTCCATTTTATCTTCACCAATTTAAAATCCTCTATACTCTCTCTGTCTCTTAACCCAGCTTAAGCTAAAGACACACTTGCGTTTGCCGAGGGGCGCGCAGCAATTTTTCCGCCGACCTGAGTTATCTTATGGGTAAAGACACACCAAGCGGGCGCGGAGCAGGCGCGGAGCGATTTTCCGAACGCTACGAAATCGCTCCGCGCCCGCTAGGTGTGTCTTTGCACATAAGATAACACAGGTCGGCGGAAAAATCACTCCGCTCTGCAAACGTGTCTGTACCTTCAGGAGATGTGAGAGTTGCTGTGGCGTACCAACACCTCATGAGACAAGGGTCAGGAGTATTATTGGAGGTCCCTACACTAAAGCTTACGGAGACCCCCATACACAAACTTGTTTCCCTGCCTACTAGTATATATGAAACGCTCTGATATATTAAAGAGAACTCAACTATGATTTAGTTTATGGTTTTAAAAATGTTGCGGATAATATTTATGTACGAGGTTAAATGGTATTAAGTGACCCATTTGGAGACACCTTATATGATGAGACCCGGGGCCCGTTACATGACGAGACCGCCGCCTCCGCCTCGGAGAACTGAATGGAGAAGACCTGTGAGTTTGACTCATCTTACTAAGAGGTAGATCATAAAATATGTTGTTGATGAACGAAAAACATTGTTACCACAGAACAGAACTGCAAAACGAAGATAATAAGATTGTTAACAGAAAAAAATGTCTTTTATTCGAGGAGGGCTAAAACAACCAGATATTGATTTTTATCCAGAATGGATCATCTCTTGTTCAGTTCGAAACGAAGTCACATTTTCTTTTTCAAGAAATCTCTTTATAGCTACTCAACTAATGGTCAAGCAGTTCGTGTGACTAAAGAATAAACATTTCTTCAAAGACGGTCAAGTTTATAAAAGAAGGAACGAACAAGCCATTTGGACGAAAAGGTCCTATGGAGGAAATCTTCACTGTTCTTTGGTTTCTGATTCCAAATGGATCAAGGGCTTTTGACACTCGGCCATTTTGCCTTGGTGCAGTGTAAGAATACGAAATAAAAGGATTTTCAGGAATATAGTTTCCTTTTTATGTGACAAAACCTCAGAATAAGAGAATGCCACTAGTACAAATTGTCCATACTCTTGCACTTGTTGCATCACATAATAATGATCTCCAGATATTATTTTCGTAAGTATTACTAAAATCAATTTCTCTCTTACGTTCAGTGATAAGGGAGTCTTTCCACGAGCCAGTCACTGCGCAATGTGAGATTTTGATAAAATAGTGATAAACTAATTTCTAATTTTCATCAAATATATTTCATAATTCATCTCATGCAAAATAGTTCAGATATAAAGAGAATATCATAAAGGGATCGTAATGTATGCGTTCGTTTTTACCCTCTTCGTCCCCTGAGGGCTGTAAAAAAGTCACCAGTTGGCCAGCGCTGACCTAGTGTATTTTTTCATAATATTTTTTCATTCAAGACATTCAAAAACAGTCATTAGATCGCTCATAATACCATAAATTATTTTCCCAGAGTACTGAGACTCCTCTTACCATACATGTATCATACGTTTCTTTTTCATTCTAATTAATCCCAGTTTCTCAACTATATAGTCATTACCTGGGTTTATTGACTTTCCATTTTAACTTTCTCTTCCTTTTCCTCTTTTATTTTACGTATTTTTTTGTCTCACTTCTTTTATTTCTTCATTTTCCTATTCTATTTCCTTTGTTCTTTCGCCACTTTATTACTCGTAAAACAGTTGTTCCTATTTAGCCATAAGTACAAGTCCCACTTGTGTGTCCGTCCCCACCACGAGGAGGTACGGAACGTATCTATATCTAGCTTTATATGCTTTTCGTTTGGTAAGTATCTTCAATACGCATTCCTCGAATTCTTCGCATACATTTATCTCGATATACTTCGCCTTATTTTTAATTTCAAATACTCCTCTTCTTTTTAACTGGCTTATCCAGTTGTCCCTTTCTTCTCTTGTTTTTTCTCAAATAAGTGTTAAAGTCTCTGTGTCCCGTTCTTTTCCATCAATGGTTGACTACCAAACATGTATCCAGCAAACAGCAAGAAATCCTCACCCACGCGTGAACAAGCGATCATTCACATTTCCCGACTGACCTGACGCCACTCATACGCCTCGAGAGAAAATAAACATCAACATTTGCTTTAGCGCTCGCTCGCTCACTCGAATACACGTTTGCGTGGAATCCGTATGCGTTACTGATTACGGTTAAAGTCGCGTGTGGCAATTACCCTTAGGCGACTTCATTCTTCAGATGTAAGAGTGGGAGCAAATTACGCTCAAATGAAGCACACGCTCATTAATCGTGTTTATCTTTACATGCAGAAATTAAACATATGTGCAAATACTATTCCATCAACATTTTAATTACACGGAAATTCCCAACTGGTGAAAGAGAACCAGTCACATAAGGATCGGGAGATTACATACCCTGAAATACGAGAGTTCATGATGTATTATAATAATAATAATTTATTAATCCAATTGAGCAATGTTCGGTGGCAGATGGAAAAGAAGACAGAATAAGAATATACATAACACGATAATAAGAAATTTAAAAAAAACAAATCTTGGCCCAAATATCTATAAAGTACACATACAGGGAATAAAATGCTTAGAAAATTAGTACACAAGAAGCGAGAAAGAAATTACAGCTAAGAAATTAAAAAACTAAATTAGACCCCTACATGTGTGTATATTCACATACGTAGAGAAACACATTTTCACTTACAAACAGATAGAGACACACACTCATACGTAAAAGCACGCTTCAATATTCACACATATTCCATTACTCCTCCTATTGCCTAAACAGAATATTCCAGAACTCCACGTCAAAAATTGGAGGAACGATAAAGGTGGCAAATAGAAACAAAATTATGAAGGGTCACATAAAGGAAATGTCTCCAGAAGGAGACGAATGACACGAGAAAGTTAAAAAACACGAGACGTAGAGGAGAGCCGAGTACTTTAAGAAATCGATATTCCTGTTCGAAGTTTAACGACAAGAAATTAAAACAGATTTACTTGTTTTTTTAACACAAAACAAACACAACAACGAAAGAAACGATTTACAGATTCAATATGTACAACAAATTTTTAAAAAAATTTATGAATTAATGGATCAGTAACAGAGTGTACAAAGTGAACAGTAATGGTATGAATACTATAAACCTCGTTTTATTGTAGTAATTTGTCAATGGGAAATGTAGCGTGCTTAGGGAGCTTATGTACATGGAGCGATAGGAGATAGGAGTTGGCCCGATAAGATGGGTTCACCAACAACTTGGCCCACGTGGAGGGATTAGAAGGAGTGGTCAGTAATAGTTAGAGTTATTGATACTAGGAGCAGTAAGAGGTGGATAGAAGAAGGCGGGTTCGCTTTACAGTAGTCACAGCTATGTGAACTGGGACATTCATGTGAAAAGCTAGAATTTTTTTTCTGGCCCCACCTGGAATTGAACCGGGGATGACTTGGTGGTGAGCATGAACGTTAACACCAATGCTGTAGACCTTCAACTGAATAAACTGCTCAAGTTCCACTAAACTGAAAATGTTTAATGAGAATTTTGCTGGAAGAGTGTGTAGAATCGTGGGCGAGAGAGGTACATACTGCAACAGTTACCATTGTAGTTCAAATCCTGCGAGGAATGATATATCATCGTACGGAAGTCCACCACGCTCATCATCTCAATCCTCAAAATCCTCACGACATCCTCATATTCCGCGAGACGACGTACGGAAATCGTCGTAACTCAACGTCCCAACTCTAATGTCCCGGCATGAACCCCGAGGACACAGAGAGCGCAGATGTCCATTTCGAGAACGATAACCAAAGTGCCTCAGAACTGTTTTGTTTTCTTTCTCGTTAATAAATTTTCTGTGTGTCTTCGGTTTTCCACAATTGCATCGATGCAGGCTTTCACAGCTTCCTTCGTCAATATTTAAAATTTATTTCGGGATATTAAGCAGCGTCGTCCAAGTTTTACCATTCAACGTTCCGTTTGCAATTGCAGCCAACACCCTCAGGATCTGCAATAAACCAACTGATCCTCAGACGCTACAATGAAATGACCGATTCTTTGTCAGATCTTTGTGTATCCTGAGGATGTTATTGTATATCCTTCTATATCGGAATTCACATACACGTATGTACACCAAAAGAAAGCGGTAACAATTCTTTAATTTCAAAAATACATTAACCTATCTATCCGCAAAGAAAAACAAAAATAATTCAAAATAAAATGTTCCACACAAAAGACAAACGCACAAAAATATGGAAGTATTTATATTTGTTTTGCCCAATCTTCATCAACCTTATAGAATTAATTAACGTTCATCATTTTATATAAAGTAAGAAAAATACAAAATACTATTGTAATATTTCAACACATTTAGGATTTACAGCTATGTTGTTTAAAGATTAAAAATCAAACTGCGAGTTTTAATTTTTCAAAACGCGCCGATTTAAATATTTTCAATTCAATATTAGGAATAGTAGATACTTTAGCAAACGATGAGGAAAAATTTAAATAAGGGATAATTGTTGGTTCAGAGTTAAAATAATAAAAGAATGCAGGATTTTCTCTACTTGACCCTAACCAGTGTCGTTATTTATACATACTGATACAATAAATAAATAAATATTGACAAATAAGCCCCCTCAACTTGCTAAAAATAAGTTCTACATGCCAACTTCAATGACAATCTCTAATAAACAGCGTCATAAAAAAGTTGATCTCAAATTCTTTGCGTTAAGGTCTGCTGGTCTTTGCAAATTCTTTGTGTTTATTACTCAAGTTGTGTATGTGTACGAATCACTTACATTTATACATTACATTAATTTATTTCTGAACCCGCAGTGAATATTGTTATAGAAAACTTTACTGCAGATGGTCCCTTGCTTGCTTCCGGAGAGTAAATTAGTTTTATTTTTCCTCCACGTGGTCATACGCAGTTTGTACTGTTTTTTGACAATAAATTTATTTATTTATTTATTTGATGTAGGAAATGATCAGTCTTCGCGCTGCAGTTGGTCCATCTACGGCGATCCGCCAACACTTCATTGCGTGATTGCATTGTTAACGTGAGTCGCTTTAGGATTTCTGCAAAGCTCGAGGTACTTAGTTCCTCTGCCTGTTAGAAGACTTAACTCCATTCCTCTCGTGTTCGCTTCTGCAACGACAATGAATGATCATCTACTCCTAACACAAGTACGATTTTCGAGCGGGGAGGGCAGATTTCACGCAACATACGATTCTCCCTCTATAACAATGAAATGAATGCGGGTTGTTTGAATTGCCATAACAGAAATGTGTTTATTCTTTCTCTATACCGATATCGCTCTCTCTTCATAACGATGGTATTTCATCCATTCAAGTCGTTTCAGTTCAATAAATTAAAATAGAGTAGAAAAATAGTACGGTGACAGGGGAGAATACACAGATACAGAAGAAAATACTAAAACAGTTTCCATTTTCTCAAATATAATCCTAGTAAATAATTGCAATATTTTATGTAATAAATATTTGTAGGGTTAGTTTACGGTATTACTTTATTATTAAACCTATTACATCAAATATTGGTTCATCTCCCTATAACGATGAAAATGCCAAGTCCTTTGGAAATCATCATAAAGAGAAAGGACTGTAATTTGAAATATATGAGAATTCTATTCGTCTATTTGTTACTACTAAATGAGTGCGCCATTGATGTACATTAATCAACCTACGAACTTTGAAATAGACGTGTTTATTCTATACAATATACAAACATGACCCTCATTACAATACCTGTGAGCTCTTCGTCAAATGTTAATAATGAATAAACAAAATACTTATCCATGGTTACAGGGCCACTGTAGAGAACCAAATATATCAATAAACAATATAAAAATGTACATAATATTTTTAACATTTCGGAACCCCAAATATTACGAAATTTGTGAGGAACTAGCATGAACAGCATTCTGATTTTATCTCCTTATCTTCCTTTACAGAAAAAAAAAATCAGTATATTATAACGCTCCATTTAGATAATTTACTCTTTATTAACACAAAATTTTAAAAAATAATAGAAAATTTGTTGATACATTTTCAAAAATGTACTTTAATCTTCTTACAAATTACCCTTTATAATAACATGGGAAATATTCTAGAGCACGTGCATCGACAACAACCAGAGAATTCAGTAAAATAGAAAATATGACTAAAACAACATTACATTATTCAGAAACTCATATTCTTAGTTAATAATAAACTTTATTGTCAAAAAAGCAGTTACAATCATTTCACAAATACGTACCATTATCAAACTATAAAATATTCGGAAAGTATTGTTTATAATTCGTAACTATTAAATAACACAAAATTCTCTAAAAATTATTTCAACTGATGCCGCCCCTAGGCAGGAGCCTCGAGAACCAGTATAATAAATCCGCCTCTACCCGAAGGAAAAACGGAGAAAAACCCTGGCCAGGATGGGGCTTCAAAATTAATGTTCACAACCGTGCCAGGGTTGAGTACATACACAACTAAATTTGTATGCATAATGAGACATAATACAAGCATGCTGGGAAATAGTTTTAAAATAGTTGTCAGATATTTTGAAAGTACTAAACAATGGAATGATAAAGTAAGACGGCTTTAATTTTTATTAAAATCAATAAATTCTTTTACAGTGTAGAAACACAGGTGCAGTAGGTAGCTTTTAAGAGATTTGAAGAGATTCAATTTCATAATATCTTTTATATTCTTGAGCAGGGAATTAAATAGAATGATATGGTCCTTTTTGACAAAGAGTGGTTGACACTCTAGGGTGATGAATATTATTACTATTGTGAGTATTGTGTTCGTGAATGAGACTGTTTCGTATGAAGCAAGGGTGGCACTTAAGTAATTCGGTCTTAACAAACACGACCGTTTCATAAATATAAATGCAGAGAAGTGTTAAGATATCGAATTCCTTGAATAAAGGTTTACAAGAGTTTCGGGGGTGAGATTTACAAATTATCCGAACAATCCTCTTTTGAATTCTGAAAGTTTGGACGCTCTGTCCGGAATTGCCCCAGAAGATAACGCCGTATCGTAAATGGGAGTAAACATTTGCAAAATATACGCAACGGGAAATACGTGGACTAACTCCGTTAACTAAGATTCGGAATGCGTAACACAGTTTGCTTAATTGGGAATTAAGATTGTCAACGTGACAATTCCATTTGAGATTGTCTTGATTAAGAAGGCCTGAGAATTTTGTATTCGTAACAGTTTTTAATTGTGTTCCCTTAAAAAAAAGAGAAAGCTGGGGTAAAGATTTTGTGATACTATTGTGAAATGACATAGACAATGTTTTGTCAGTGTTTACAATGAGGCAATTTGCATGGAACCAAGCCGAGAGGTTAGATAAAACCTTTTGAGCATTGGCGTGTTTACATAGTAAATTAGTGTCATCAGCAAAAAGAACCATTTTGCAATCTGATGTGGAAGAAGATATGTCGTTCACATACAAAAAGAGTACAGGGCCGAGAATTGAACCTTGGGAAACTGTAAGTAAGTGGCTTTGTTTCTGAAAGGCAATTTTGCTAAAGTATTTTATTTTTAGTATATATTTCGACATGTTGTATTCTATCTCTTAAATAGGAAGTCAGACATTGATGCCCAAGTCCACAAAAGCCAAAAAATTGTTATTTTGAAAGGAGATTTTCGTGATCAGTGACATCGAATGTTTTAGATAAATCAAGAAAAACACCCTGAGGATTTTCTCCGTGATCAAGAGATGTAGTAACATCGTTTAAGTAAGAAAATATGGCGCTGGTTGTGGAAAAGGATTTCCGAAATCCGTGTTGATCGTGATGATAGTTTTTGGAGGAAGTCTAGAAGACGCTTATAGAACAATTTTTCAAGGATTTTTGAGAAAGTGTGTAGTAGAGAAATTGGTCGATAATTACCAACATTGTGTTTGTTTCCTTTCTTGTATAAAGGTTTCACTTTAGCTCTCTTAAATATGTTAGGAAACACCCTTTCCGACAAAGGACTATTAAATATATTTATGACTGGATTTAATGCAATGTGGGACGAAAATTTAATAATGAATTCGGGTATATCATCTATGCCTGTTGAAAGTTTGTTTTTTAATGAACCGATGATTTTCATGATTTCACATGCGTTAGTTTCGGAAATGAACATAGAATGGGGCACGTGGGTGGATATATTTCGAGAACCACATTGCACTCTTAAGCGCAAGTTGTAACTGTGTATGGAGGCGGAAAGAGATGTGAATGTAGGAATAGATGAAGGCGAGACAAAAGATCAGGGACATGGGAAGAAATGGGTGTGGAGATAGGTAGAGGAGGGGGTGATGATGAGGTAGGAGCAGAAGGAGGTATAGGAGTGGGTGAAGGAGTAGGAGGAAAATGTGGGGTCACATGTGAAGCGAGGAGAGAATCGAAGTGGTTTATTTCCGGACGGTCTCATCGACGATTCTTATTCGAAGACGAACAATATTCTAAAAATCACTTTTTCCTTACCACGGAATCTCATAAGGATATTACGGATATTAAGGATCAAAATCTTGCGATTGAAATTTTCTCAAGTCACTTACTTTCTATAGACAAAATAAATGATGTAGAAATTGTGACTAAGACGAGATTCTACTTCCAATTAGGTTCCTTAATGACTCGTAATGTACCTAATGCACCTTGGGGACTGTGAAGTAAACTCAGCTCTTATTTACATGAAACATAGCAATAATATTTTGTAGCGGTTATGCTACATTCTATTAACTTTCTATGATTATTCTATTGATTAACCATTCTAGAAGGTAACAAATGAACTTATTAGTGTCGATGGTACAAATTTCTTCTAGAACAAGACAAACGATAAGTGCTTATAACAATGTGCTTACAACAAGAAAAAAATGTGACGAAAATAGTGCAACCCACCAATTACCACAAGTGGTAACCGGAGAAAAACGTCACTTGTTTTTATTAGAGACAAGCATCACTCCTAGACGATCTGTGCTAGCGAACGCACTGCCTCTCTCTAGCCTCGTCACTCCATACGAGTCATGACGCGAGTAGCTCAAAAGTGTCAATATTTGATCGCGACCAAATTCGAGTGTTAATCTTACTAACTGCTTTTCGACCACAAAAGCTTGCGATTATTTTACCGCGCTTCTGTACAAGTGTGTTATGAACTAAGTGTAACTTCTATATTTGTCATTAGCTTCAGTGCATGGAACTCTGTAATGGAACAAAGTGTGTATGAAGGATGTTTGGTAATTTTCCAGTAACTCTTAATCTCGGACTTCCATAAACTTTGCATTGTGAACAGCAACGTGGAACCCGGAGGACTTTGTGAGTATGCTTAAAACTGTTATAATCTGTCTCATTATGAATTGTGTGAGCATTAACTGAAAATTATCAAACCAACAACAAGAGACAATCTGACTAGCTGACTAATGTAAATGTATTTTCTATATCGTGTACCGTCCTTGGAAATATTTCAGTTTGTGCTATTAAATTGTCAGTGCCTTATCATATTGAACCTGCGCGTATTATTCTTGTAACCTAGCGTAGTAGTTCAATTTACCCTTCGTAGTATAATTGTTTTTATTTTGTAGGGGAAATCAAAAATACGAACACGCAATCGCCTTCTGAATCATTAAGCATCATTTAGGCAATTTAAATATAACTCGCAATCTACACCTCCGACAATTTAATGAAATCTAACCACTACTTCCGGTACCGTGGTTAGTTAGAACAATTGTTTTCTTTCTTACCCTGACATATACCATGAATCCAGTCCGTCACTACACAGAAAAACCGAGCGAGCTATCTACAGCTTGTAAATTCAAATATTATTTACAAGTTAAGCACGATATGTTCATTTTTTTTCAATAATTCTCCCTCACAAATTTTACAGCTCACTCATATACAATCGTTTAAACAGCACCATTGTAAGGTTAAGTTCGTTACAAGCTGAACATTTCATCAGAAAATACCAGCGATGTTTTATATGGCACAAATAGCAGCTCACCAGGCTTCGGCACGGGAGGTTTGTTGTTATGTCACAATTTAATTCTTCGTTACAACAGAATGATGACAGAAATGAAGTAATACATCAACTACATTACAATGGTGGAGGAATGAGCTCAGAAACACCTTCATACAAATTTAAGCTTTTCATCCAAAATGTGCGATTCAAAGACATACAAAGAACGCGTTAAAAATTCAATGTTCTCATTATTTTAATACCTCTATTTTTGGAGTCTTTATTCCATTAGTTGAGTTAACCTTTGTAGATAGATCATAGCAGTCACGGACGTTTTTTGTTCTACAACGATTTGAGGTGAACCAAATTGCGGAAAATTGTTTTCACGAATCTCCAAATACATGCGAAGATATGTCTCCAAGGATTTATTTCATTCAGACTTCATAAACGTTTATCTTCATAGGTTGGCGAATTTATACAAAATACTAACATGTTTTCATTATAACACCTTGTGACACAATCTATCCATTAATTAATTATGTTATGTTGAATGAAAATGGGAGACGGGACCGAGATTCGAACTCGGGACCTTGAACTTGCGGGACCCGAAGACGTCTGAGGTGGACTGAAAATGGAAGACGGGGTCGGGAGGCGAACGGGATGGCGCAGTTGGAAAGCGCATTAGCGCGCTAAGCTCAAGGTCCCGAGTTCGAATCTCGGCCCCGTCTCCCATTTTCATTCAACATCTGTTACCTGGCGGTGAGGTTCACCGCAATTTAAGAGATTTCTATGTGTTTGACAATCTATCCAATGAGTAAAAATGGGATAAAACCCATTCAGTAGTTCCTGCGATAGCCGTATACAAAAAAAAAAGACGAAGTGTGGAAAATTTATAATACTCCACTAGAATCAGAACTAAAGAACATTTTGTTAGACCAAAGGTCAATAAATCGTTCTAAAACATTTATGTATCGTGGTCCAAAATGTCAAATTTAAAAATATTTGCAGGGAAAATTAAAAATTGGCTCAATAATTTGAACGACTTAAACATTCTTGTTAACATTTTAAGATAGCATTAACATAAATATGTTGTTAGTAATTTAAGATATTTTGGGTAAATATGTACTGTTGTTAATGCTATCTATGTTCATAACTGTCTGAGTGGAAATGTTGTACGGTTGTGGCAGGCGAACGAATGTTGTAAAGTTGTGGCAGTGGTTAGCATCCCTGCGATCAAAGCAGAGTCCCGGGTTCGATTCTTCGCTCGTCACAATTTTCACTTGACCGAAAATTATCAAATGCAGTTTGGATATCACGAAAATTTGAAAATAGACTCTACAAGAACAAATTCGAGTAAATGTAAAGATATGAACGAATTCTTGATTCCGAATTTTTTTATCGAATCATTACTTTCCTTATACGTACTATATAAGTGGAAAGTAATTCCTATTTTGCGGTATAAATTCTCGATGCATCTAGAACTGTACTATGTACGGAGACGTGGTTAGTTTCCATCTGTACGCAGAATATAAAGTGGAATAAAAATATATGTAATCAAATTATTAAAATTTTGAATTTTAAGAAACCGGAAGTGGAGGGTGGTGTGTAAATGACGTGGGAATGAGCTGTCCAAAAATAGGTTTCTATTCCCAACGCGTTTAAAGTAAAATCTCAAGATAGGCTTCGCTGCATCAATGTTCTTGTGTTATCAGGGACACAAAATTCTTAAAACACACACATATACACAAATAACATTGGACTTCAACACACACACACAAAAATTAAAATAGATTTTTCAGGAATCAATTCGTAAAGATATTTTTCGACAGATTACAACACTTTCCAGAAGAAAAATTAATAAAAATTTATACATTAAAAATATTATCACAAACAATTAAAATACTGCACATCACTTCAAAAAACATTATAGTCAACTGCCAACGTAATAAAATCAATCATTGGCATCATAATACAAAACCGATGAGTCCTCATAAGAGAGGACAAGTCGCTACTGAAATTTTTAATTTTTCGGAAAGAGGAGATGTTAACGAATGCTGCTACAGTGATAATATTTGAAAATGATTTTAAAAAGTAACGGGAGGTATATGAGTGAGAACTTATCTGTACCATACTGTCAATTAATTCTATCATTGTTCAATTTTCTATTTGCCATTTCCGGTATTGCTCTCTTTTTGTAGTTTTTTTCTCTTTGTCTTTAATTCTTACACTGTCCCAGTTGATATCATGTATATTGTTTATTCTATGTTCCGTAAATATATTATGGTATTTTGGGTTTTACTTGATTTTTTGTGTGTGTTCATTTGTTCCGGTATTTAGCTTCCTCCTTGTCTGACCTACATACTTTCTTACTTTCCAGTTTTACAGAATGTGTAAGGGAAGTATTGTAATCGGAGGAAAAACAAGTTATTTCTAGTAATATTAAACTATTAGTAACTTCAGATCTTTGCGACTTGGCTCCAGGGGAGTCTATTTTCAAATTTGTCATTGGCGATGATGTCCAATGTTGTATGTGTGCTGAGAATTTTGTTCCCTCGATAACTCTCGAATTGATGCATCGAAACCTAACTTGAGATTTGATTTGACTTTGGATGCGTTGAGAACAGAAGCCTATTTCTGGACAACTCATTCCGACTTCATTTACACACCGGTTTTCCACTTCCGGTTTCTTAAAATTCAAAATTTTGAAAACATGAATATTAACATTTTTGTGTGCAAATAATCCAAAACTGAGTTTGCTAAGCAGCATTTCCATACGTCGCGTCGCTCCGTTTTCGAGATACAGCGAAAAATATTTACGCAAAAAAGGGTTATCTTGAAGGCGTCATGTTCATATGAGCCAGTGAGTCAATCGCAAAATGTTCAAGAAGGGAGATAATGTTTCACGAGAACTTTTTTCCATATGCTGAAGAGAAGGAAACATACGATTTGGAATATATATTTGTAAACTTATTGAACTATTTAGTACGTCGTCGTGTTTGAAAGTTTTTATGTTTACAAATTTTATCTATTAATTATAATATATTTTACTGAAATGAGGCTTTTACTACTCTTTTGTTGTTAGTGCAATAATTGGAAAGTTGAGAGTGACACACTACAAATTTTTTACAATCATAAGTTGCATTTCCTTTGACTGCCTCCCGTGATATTCGATAAAGTTTTATTATTTAACTCATTATTTAACATATATTTTCGGTTCTGTTTGTTTGTAGCGAGATAAGCAGACGCAACTTCCTGTAAGTGAGAGGACAGCGATTCACAGTGACAGTGCAACCAGCGCCGAACGTGGAGCGATCTAAAATAGGTTACGAGGAGCTAAGTTGGTTGGCGTTAAACTTGGTTATAAGTACATTCATTATATAACTGAAGCACCTTGGTCGAACAAAATGACATTACTGCCACAGCGCACCCGCATCAACAGCAACTTCGTCACAAGATTATCAAATTCGCTCGTCTTTTACAAGATGAGGCTGACTATATGTACACTACACGTGGAATTTCTGAAAAGTTTCTTGCACAAACGCAGCGAATAATGGATTTCAATTAACGCGTAATTAATTAAGCTTATTTTTATTCTGTCCACTTGATATTGTCACGTGTAATAATTACTTTTTTTTGTTGTGTCTCATATTCGCAACATAATCGACTGACTTTTGAAGGAAAGTGTAACAAGGGAGCACTCATCCGAAACTAAAAGTTGAAAATAAATTCAAATTGAGCAGTAGCACACATGTCTTTCACAACAGACTATTTTAATTTTTTAAAGGATTCTTTAAATTTGTTATTCATAAATAGTAAATTGTATATAATGATTCAATACGATGAGGACTAAAGAGGACATTTTAAAAGTGCCGTAAATACCATCGGAGTTTTAAAAAGTTAATTAGTTTCTAAAACGAATTGAAGTATTTTCCTCATTAGTAAAATTAGTATTAGCTGACAAATTGTTATTTGCGTTGGCAAATTCATAGGTGCTTCCCGCACGAAGATTTGCTTCCACGAAAGTTTTACTGACACCTAAAAGAGGATTTTCGAGTAATGCCAGACAGTCTAAGGGATGAGCAGTGATATTGACCTAACGACCTAATTGTTTTAATTTATGGTTTTTATTATTTTTTATTCCTTTCTTACTTCATAAAATAATATAATAAATTATTCATAAAAATAGCGCATTAATGCCAACTCACTCAAGATAAAACCCCATATTACGAGTATCATCCAGAGATAATGTTAGAGAACAAAATCTATAAATTGAATTTTGATCGAGTCATTCACATAGACAAATCCACCCCCCTCAACCGTCCAGATAGAGCGTTCATTGACCAAAGTAGTAAGACCACATTCCTCATAGACAATGAAGGGCCAAAATCAAGATAACTTACAGACGACAATAGCTGAGAAAATGTCAAAATACACCCCTCTCAGGAAGTTCAAAGAATTTGGAAGATGAAACCAGTTCATATAATCCCGAAAGTAATTTCTAAAACAGGAGTAATTTCATTAAGTATACGTAAAACTATACATTCAAACATTAAATTTACTCAAAAGTACATTTTCATGTCTCTTCTGAAAGCCAACATTATTGAACATCCCATACAGTTTTTACCCTAAGAAAAATGAAAATGAAATGAACAATTAGCCACTAGGCTATTTTATCCATCATTTGCTGAGAGAAAAAATCAGCACATAATAATAATAATAATAATAATAATCATCATCACACATTCGTTTCAATATATCAGCCCAGGGTGGGTAAAGTAACAAACTGGAGGTACCCATATTTCGCGTCATAGATCCATTCGGAGGGCTCTCACGAAAACTCCCGAAGACAACCGGACTTCACAGTAATAATGATACGGCAAACACCTCAATTAACGGTGCACTTTTAGAGTATTGCAAATTCATAATGTTCTTTATACCAGGTGCACTATACGGCGACATTAAAATATTAAAAAAAATCACTGCACGTTCTCCGAGGTAGGTTTATTTGTACAATCAAGAGTTTTTTTTGCAAATTCGATTTAGAAAACTCTATATTGAACGTTAAACATGTTTTGGTTTCCTTACCACTGCTGTACACAATATTTATAGCGAATTGTACGTGAGTGACATGATGTGCGAATTATCATATAACACTCACACGTTAAACCTAGTCCACTACGTTTTAGGCCAAGTTAAAATTTGGCACGTTTTGCAGAGTTAGTCCCCGTGAAGGGGGAAAAAATTTGAAACGAAGTATCAGAAGTAACTTATCTTTATTTATTTCTTAAGCATTTTTGTTGTCAAATGCGCAGCGACGAGACCGAGAAGCTTGAAGTTGCATGCGAAGAACGTGAACAATCAATTTGAAGAGGAAAAAAGTAATCTTTCGTTGGGACGCTTCGGGTTGCGAAATCCTGTGATTGTGGGTGCGGCAATTGAGACCCTTCCCACCGCCCGAGGACTAGTTGAGAGACAAATGAAGGTGTATCAGCGCTGGGGAATTCAAAGCACAAGTAGACTCCAGAGTGTAACCACCTGTCCAGAGGGAAAACGTCAAGCATCAAAGAGCGGAGGAAATGAATTTCTTCTTTCTCTGCAGTGCTGCCAAATTATCAGATGCAATTAGGAAGTAATCAAATATTATCAAATTGCATTCCACGGCCGCTGAACAGGAGCTGTTGGCAAAAGATTCTCTCGGGCAGCATCTCTGGCTCACAAAAGAGGAAAAAAAAGTTCCATTTATGGCTCACAAAATGTTCCATTTTTTCGACCTCAAATTTGATATATCTTTTTTTTTTTATAATTTCGGTTGGGCGTTAGTTGCTCAGATGTAGTAGGCTGAGTATGTTTAAATATTAGTGGTGATGAGTGACTGGTGTGATGGTAATGTAGTGTTTCGGTGTAAAATGTATGGAGTATTATAAGGTATGTATTGTAGAATTAGATTGTATATAGACGGATGTGTATATTAAGTGTAAATGTTTCTTTGTTTGTTTGTTAAATATATAGCCCTGATGAAAACACGAAGTGTCGAAACGTTGGCAAGTAATAATTGAGTTTAATTGACCTATACGCGAAATTATAAAAAAAGATGTATAAAATACTAGCTAAACCCGTACGATTTAATCGCAGTGGAAATTGTGCATGATAATATTGAATGTTAACTTTTATTTAGAAATACCATTTTATTTACTTGGATAATAAGGTAGATACTTTCCCCCCTCTGGTAGATGTACGTAGGTTCCACTCGGTTTTCTATTAAATTTTAAACAATGTAAACAGGACATCAGATCAATTATGAGTGGTATGTGATAATGCACATCATGTCACTCACGTACAATTCGCTATAAATATTGTGTACAGAACTCTCAATTGTCAAGATTCTAGTAGCTAAGTAATAAAATTTTCAAATAGATGAACGAAGTAGTTTCTTTTCTTCAAGGCTAAAATATCAAATTTGAAACTCATAATTTAGTTTACTATTATACGAATGCACAACATACAAAAATTTTACATACTTATATTATCCCCCTTAGAAGATATCAACCCTCAAGATTCGATCCTTTGGTACACTTTCATTTTTTGAAAGGATATAAAAAGTTATTTGAACATCAGGCTTCATACTCGCTGAATATGAACTAGACAGGTACATATGTTAAAATGAAAAAGCAAACAAAAATAGTTTAGACACCAAACCCCTTCTATTAAAAAATCTGTCCTCTCAATAGAACTAGTTAGACGTAAAGTTGATGAACGTAAAAAGTGTAAATTTTGTTTGTTATTCGTCACATTAGGTCTTTTTATTTGTGAGACGTATTTTTTCAAGGAGAACAAAAAAATGGACTTTGTTTCAAACGTCTTGGAAGAATCGGTCTCGTGAAAGTAGATTTTCTATTTAGATCTGTTAAAGCGAAAATCCGCGCATCTCGAAACAAAAGTTAGAAATCAGTTTAGAATTTAAAAAAATCGCCTATTTAGAGTTCTGGGAGCTTGAGGCAAATAACAATAAAAATCTAAAAATTGTCAAGAAATCTGTGTTAGACCACTTAAAATGGATTGACCCGTGTGTTATGTAATATGTTACAACCCAAATAAGTTTTCGTCATTCAGCGTAAAATTCTGACTGAAATTACACTTTCTCAGTGCGGAGGATTGAAATCTTCATCATCTTACATAATGACTACAGTAAACAATAAAATAAAACTCGCGTGGGGTATTGTCAAACTGTCACACAACAGACCCCAAGGTGCCCAAGGTGTTCACGGAGGTTAGACCTCCGTAATTTCTATACCTCAGCACTAGGAGGAGGAGATGTGGCCAGCATCTCGCTCCGGTCTGTTTGACGCCAGGCCACACAACAGCGCTCTACACTCTTTTGGGCTACGCTGCCACACGCATGGATTGCGGGTCCGAAGAATAACACCTCATCTGGAAACTTCGCATCAATTGCTTATCACCTCTTTTCTTAGGTATATTTCCCCGCGATAAGATACCAAGATATACGTAGAACTTTCCATAAATTTCTGATAAAATTATTATAGAATGGTTAATAGCAAAATAGTCCTAATGTTATCTCCAATCTTCGGAAACTTTACAAGCAATTTCTCTCATTGTAACGGTGAAGAAAATTTGGTAAAAAACAAACAAAGAAATAAGACTCTGAATGGGGTTTCAAGTAAACATTTCAACTTTCGTTTTATGACAGTTTCTGAAAATTCTGAATTTGTTTTTAGATTGCGCTTGAATATCTACATATCTTGATCAGAACTATTTTATTTGTCTTTTAAATATCTCTTCTATTGTAATTAGTCTGTCAAGAACCAAAATGGCCGCAGTCTGAACTGCCAAAGATTAACAGAGACTTTCTTTTTCGAAATCTCGTTCTTGCAGAGTTATTTATTTTATAGAAACGTTAATTAGATATTGACTAAGCTGCTTGAGCGCGGATATAATTCGTTTTATATTACTGTTAACGTCCCTTATATAATAAAAATAAATAAATAGCTTCAAAATTTAATGGGGGGTATTAAGTTGCGTCGTCATTTTGTTAAAACTCAACGTTTCGTCGACTGCAAATGCGGATTAACACCCCGAAAAATTTGTTAAATTTTGATCAAGTTTGCCGTGAAAACCTGCATCACTATTATAAATAGCTTCCATTTTTGTGGTAATATAACAAATTGTGAGGTATTACTATTATTAGGGTTGAATATTGGGTGAAACATAGTAGATACGACACTATGAATAGACCAGGAGAAATTGATAAATGTAGAAAAGAGTCTGACATGTATGTAGAAAATCTAACCGTCATAAAATGCGTTTAAAAGGGAAGTATGAATTGGAAAATGGAGAAGAGTCTGATGACCCAAGTAATGGTGAAGTCCTATTGCGATGTTCCAACAAGAGTTACTTAGCCATAACTTCGTTATTTCATCCAAAAGTCACATTTTTGCAGCTAATACTTATGGTAGGACGATCGAGTTTCCAAAATATAGTGAGACCAGTTATACAAATGCTGAAACAATACTTTCTAAATTGGTGAAGTTTTAACAATGTAGCCATAATACAATTTGTAAAACGTGGAAAAAATATTAAAAACTTATAAAACATATCTCTCAATATAATATACTGTTTGGTAAACAATTGTTTCGGCCTGTGCATATGATGTATGCATATATCTCGTAAAAATTTCATACCCCTACCTAGAGTAGATTTGTCTAAAAAAATTGTTTTAGAATTGAATATTTCATTCGATCTATTCCAAGAGTTCCTAGTACCGCAACGAAAGAAATACGGTTAAATATAAAGCAGAGAAGGAAAATTCATGTATTGTCTCTTTGAGCTCTGTCATGGAAATGCGAATGGTATCGACAACACGAAGTCTATCAATAGTTCAAAGAGAAGCGAATTAAAATTTCATTCGAGAGATGATCCATCACTCAAAAAGTTTTTACAGAATATTCCAGAACTCCACGTAAAAACAACGTCGTGACGTCACATTCAAGTGAAAATGCGTGACTACGCAAATGCTTGAAAATGCTTCGTCTTACCACCTGCCGACTCATTAAATTTAAACTCATTGGACATTTCTCAATACGAATTTGTATAATCTAATTTGTAGAGAGTGATTCAATATAATCGAACACCGCAAATCTCGGAAAAGGATAAAGTTCTGAAATGCAGTTTTCACGCAGGTAATTCATGATATAGGGTTAATTAAATGATTTGTACCTTTTATTAACTAGAGATATTCACATTTAATTGATTCTTGAAATGAATAAATAAATAAATTCATTGTCAAAGAAGCAGTTTCAATCTGCACACGACTGTAAATATTTATATTTAATGTACATACAATCCTCCCAATTCTCATCATGTATTTTAAAATATAAATGTCTGAGCCTCGCCAAAATAAAGGCAGTTTATTGTCATTATCCTCATTATTAATATGATTATTATTATTATGTCCACATAACTAATAAACTAATTTACTCTCCGGAAGCAAGCAAGGGACCATTCCATCAATGCCGATCAAGGACCCTAAGGCAGAGGCTAAGGATTTAACACTGCAGCGCACTCCTAAGATACGAATAAAAATAGTTAGCTTCGTGATATAATATTAACAAAATACAAAAAAATTCATATTTAATTCAAAATAAAGAAGTTTTTCATTCAATAATCAACGCAAGTAAGTCCGAGAAAATACGAATTCAAAGATAATAACATTTATTGAATTTGATCGTAAAACTATAGCGTAACAGCATCGCGAATATTTAAATATTTGTGATTACTGACATCAGAAACTAAACGCTTTTCGTGCAGTGTCGGAAGACCTCACCCAGGCGTGAGGCTACAGACTGTCCCCTTTCATGCCATGAGAGCACCACAATTACTGCCAGTCAGCATCTCACTCCGGTCGGTTTGATCCCAGGAGGATGAAAAGTCACACACTTCCCCGGGTATCGAAGCCCAGTCATCCAGCAAGCAGCTCAGAGCTCTATTCCCTACGCCACGCTGACTCCCGTAATGGAAGGATATCCACGTATTACGTGAGGAAGTGTTTACATTTACGCTACTTTGTACTTGTACTTGATTGAACGTAGACGTAGTAGAGGTAAGGGAGCAGGTACCACGGCTATTCCTGTGGAGATATACTCGTATGTCACCATAAAACGTGGAATTGCCTCAAGCGACTGGCGTGAAACTAACTGAACTCCATCGGTAACGCTGGGTCACTTTAGTCAGCGTTATTGCACAATTTGAAAAAGATTTAACTCACACTGTAAGCCGTACTTCTTTCGTGAAATTTTAAAACAACAATAGAAATGTATAAGAATCATTTTTGGATTAAACTACGTATCTGAAACTTCTCAAAAAAATAATACTGTGTACTCTCGACTTTTCTGTTTTTGATATTAAATCCTAAACTCTTCCCTTGTTGTTTGAGGATAGTGGATAAAGGGTTTAGAGCTAAGCAAAAGAGTTATCCACTGATTGAATTCCTTTGAAATATTCCTCTGTTGATGCGTATTTTGTTTTTTATTGTTACTATTATTATTATTATTAACTTCTCCTTATCCATTCTTCACCAGTCTTGAAGGTTCGTGAACGGCGAATGCTCTTCACCATTTTCACCCCTCTTTCACAATAGCTGTGGAGAGTGAATACGATACAAGGGATATCCATGACCTGGGTGAAATTCAATTTAATTTTCAATCAAACGAGTCAGTTCAGAAGTTAATCTTATGGTGTAATTGATTCTATAAACTGTGAAGAAAGTAGTGTCCTAAATTTTTTCCTACACCAAGAGGCAGAACGAGAGAAAGATTTTAAATTAGTATTCATTCTGGTAAATTCATTTTCAAAGAATCTTCTGTAGAAAATTAAAACGTGGTGTGCAGTCTGTTCTTCGTGTTAATTGATAACTATCAATTTAGTATTAAACTCAGAGGTTCTTGCTGCAATGCAGAATTAAAACCTGCTACTCTTTGCTTATGAAGCACCCGAAGTAAAGGAAGCTCACAAACATTTGCATTTCAATTTATTATGAAATGTCATTTCTATAATCATTTAAAAATAATTCTACCACACATCCCTTGTAGAAACCAATATTTCAAATCATGGGTACATAGCATTGATATTCCTCGTACTCACTTCACCTTAAGCAGTAAGAAACAGTTTTTAATAACTCCGTAAGTACTTCGCGATCTTGGGAACAGCAAGTCAAGCAAAGTAAGCTTAAAAATAGTTATAGTGAACACATAACTATTTAGCCGGAGATAAATAGTTCATGTAATTTAATAAACTTCGAAACAAACCACACAGAAAACATAACAGCATCCAAAAAAGAAATTGAATTGAGGAGGGGAAGAAATGAATTATTTAAAACTGTTTTTCTCCTCCCAAACCAAAACGAACTTTTTCTAAGGAATTTATCAACTCTTCTCAACCCTAATATATTTGCATATCGCCTTCACCTTTAATGCACATGAATAATTAAAAAGAAAAAAAAAACAAATATACTTTTCTGAGAACGCACATCCACTTCGCACGGTGTGGAGGTCTTTGACTTCAGTAGCATCCTTCCGGTTGATTCGTATTAAAGTAATTATTTCCAGCGGAACATAAGAAGGGAAGAAGATTCTTTTTAGATGAGACGCGAGAAGAACGCAAAGTCTGCGATGATATTGAAGGGAGTATTTTTATCGTTTTTGAAGAATAGAGTGACGTAAACGTTGTGTCTTTTGTCGGGGAATCAGTGTGTCAGTGGCTGTCACCTGCAGTGCGTCGCTGTGACGTCCTTCCCTCTCCTCTTTCGTCCTTCATTGCTTTCCTTTTGTGCATCACGGAAGTGCATGCTTTTTCATGGGAGAAGAGAAGAAAAGAAACCGCCCACACGTGGATTATTTAATCCAGTGATGTCCAACTGGCAGCCCGCACGTTCAAGAACATTTTTCATCAAACGTTGCAGAGCTCAAAGACCTACGCTGTAATAATTATACTCAGTCACTTAACTTACTTACCTAAAATAAATTAATATGGCTGCCTAACACGAATTGCCAACTTCTACGAAATTAAGTAATATCCGAATAAATATTAATAGTAGTCACATAAGTGACTATTTGCGGTAAAATATACAAATTGATAACATAACTATGACACATTCGCTCCACACGCTCGATGCAGAAAGTACAGAACAGCGCCATAAGAGCAAGTGAATTCAATTGGTGTCCGAGGTTGGCAATGGATTCATGTTCGAATGTCTTGCCAACATAAAGCAAGGTAGAATTATCATTACTCTTATGGACGATGGCGAAGTAAAAGCATTGACTACTTTGAGTACAAGCCCTGTACCCAGGGTAGTGAGGCAATTAGACTGGCAATGAACAAATAAATAATTTATTGTCCAGACCACATTAAGGACAATACACTCATTTTTTACACCGACTACTTTACAATAAACTAATAAACACAGTTTTTTATGTTAATAATTTTTTTCCCTTATGTTAATCTTTCTTTGAGTATAGTATTTGACGTGGCTTGTCCGCTGAGAAAAAAAACTTTTGTGTTCGGAATTATCCCGTCATACATTAAACATGAAAACAAGTTTTGTTATAATACAAGATATTACAAGTAGAAATAAGTAATATTAGGAAAAATTGATACTGAGACTTGTGTGTGCCAAAAAGGTGAGGAAACTGCTGCCCTGCCCCATACTATGGGATTGTGAGCTATACGGAGCGGAGAGGGAACAATTCTTGAAAAATTACAAGAAAATTGATATGTTAAATTCAAGAGATAGGGAACTTACGAGTATATTCAAAGGAAAAGAAAAATTTGAAATCTTTCATCAATTTGTAATAAAGGTAGGGTCTATTAGGGACACATTTACAGATTAAATAACCCAAAAGAAAAATTCAGTATTATAAGATATGTATTAAAATTGTAATGACTATTGTTGAAGACAAGGAAACCTCTTGGTGATACATAAATAAAAGAAAGTATTTTTTTTCAAAATAAAGAAATATAATATTTATTTTTTCCAACTTTAAACAAAATATGAAGTCTACGAGAAAGAAACTATCGAGATACAAATAAATAAATAAATAATGTCTTACTAGATTTCTTTGTTGAGCAACGTTTTACCAAACCCCATCCCTGTCTCTTATACACATCTAGATGTGTATAAGAGACAGAATCTTTGCTTATGAAGCACCCNAAACCCCATCCCGTGCCATCCCCATTTGATCGAAAGTGTTTTAAAAATGGAATCACGATAAGTTGGACAGCGCTTATTTAATCTAACAGGACCAAGCACAAGACACTGGACTAAATTTCTTATGTTACACACTTCTTGGATTTTAAATCTTTCATCAACACAATTTTTGTAAATTAAAAAAATATAGATTTACCCTTTGGTTGGTAAGGTCGTGAACGTGACGATGGCAGGTGAGTGTGCCCATCTCAGTAAAGTCACGGCACTGGTGATTTGAAGTTTGACGAATTTTAGTTACGTCTAATTAGTCACGAATGTGCTTTTTTTTTAAAATCAAAAGTGATATCATGTATAAGTTACACCTAGAAAACTAACTTGTGTTTCTGTCTTTTCCCGATAGATATCTATTGCGTTTCCCGCGAAGCAATACGCTGAAACAGAACAGTACTCTTCCCTGGAAACTAACAATGAGTGGCGCACGACGCCTTTGGAGAGGTTGGGATTGGTGAGTTGGTTGTTAGCGTTAAGTTCATAAGTGAAATACTTTATTATAGATTACGGAAGAAAACTCAAGTGTCGATGAAATTATGCACTCTGATGACATCTAATATTTACTTACCTAGGGAAAATGGTAAAAATTTATTTTTTCAAAATCTCTCATACAATTGAAAAAAAAGCAAAAGCTAGTAAAAACTTATTTACTAGTAAAAACCAAAATAAATTAATTTTTTAAGAGTAACTTATTAAGTTCCAGCAAAAGAAAATTGAGGAAAAATCTCACTAAACTGGGCCAGTCAGGTTCAGCGAAGCCCCATTAAACAACGGTTTAAATAATGAAACCCATCAATTATAATAGATTAATAAATAGTTTAATTACGTGTGTAGTTGCCTAACGAAGGCCCGCAGTGCGGGTCGAAAAGTTGCAAAGAAAGTGTAATTGGAAGGAATTGTGCCTGTAAAAATAAAATCGTTTAATTTCATAATTCAATTTGCTAAAAAATCAACTCCATATTTTGCTAATCATTGTGCATTTTTGTTATTCATTTTGTGCATCATGTATTCATTTCGGCCTACTAATGACCACGATAGCGAAGGCTAATAAGGCCCAATTCTACGTGGGTTTAATATCTAGACAAATCGTGAAACATTTTTTGGGGAAGAGATTGTCGTATCCAAGATTGCTGAATACATAATGATTGCATATAGAAAGTACCTTGTATGCGAATATTGTTGTACATAACTGGGGTAACAAGCCGCTGAGGTTTCATTTTCCATCATCTCAGCAATGAACTGAGACATTGAAGTGAAGAAATACAAATTTTTCTGGAAAGGAACGCGGGGAATCTCCCCGGCAAGTGAGAGCACTAGCCTTCAGACACCAATAGGGAGTTGTTCATTTGATTTCGTTTCATCGACTCACTTCGTTTGCTCGTGTTCTCATCTCACTTCATTTCGTTGGTGAAATATATTGAATTCGCCGATGTGTTTTACCACCAAACACTCTTTGGGACTTCGCCCTAGCCAGGGTCCAAGTGTGGGTATTTCCCGGTCATCGGCAACGATATGCCTTTATTCACAAACCAATGCTTATCTTATGTGACCAACTGGGGGGGGGGGNATCCGGACTACTGCCCTAAAGCGGATCCGCTACACTTGTATTATTAAACCGCCATTGCATTTTTTGACAGTGGAAAATGTTTTTACATTGTGCTACATTTTTCGTTTTTTCTCCTAAATTTAGACAGAAAAGCATTTCGACTCATGTATACAATAGTCTTAATTGGTAAGGATTAAATTCATCATAAAGGTTAATGTTCATCACTAAACCATTTTATTTAGATGTCTGGTTAAAAATTTAATGGGTTAATAAATTGTAAGTTATGGTCGCGTAAACCGAACCCCGTACTCACTAAATCTGAATCAGTTAAATAATGACTGTTTGAACCAGTATAATTTAGGTTACTGTGAAGCAGTCACAGTTAACAGACAACCAGTATTTCGATGAGGTTGAACTCCAAGAAACTGTCGTGGCGGATGTTCGTGTGACTCATTCATTTCGCCGTTCACTCTGTTCTATAGACCTATATGTAAGGTCTCTACTTCGTTCCAGTGACAAAAAGAGAATCGGTGAACCACGCTTTCGTTGCGTGTCGCATGTTCTTACACACTAAATCTAAAGTAGTGAAAAACAAAAAACAACTGGTCTGACATTAGTCTGACATTAGTGCTCTACTTGAGGGATAGGGAACTACTACTGCCTTGCAGATGCGGGACAATAGCAATAGTTTTGTAGTAAAACATTTATATGACGAGTCAATTTCATTTGGATTTTGAGTGAAGGTATATTATTAATTTTCATTCGCGTATACGAGTAGTTTGACGAAAACAACTCGTGATATTAACTCCCGTGGACTGCCATTAAAAGTGAAGTGGAATGTTACTTACGCCACTTCGCTGTTAACATACTCAAATACCTGTTATATCATTTTAAAACATTATTATAATGTATTTCACCATTATTTAGAATATAGAAGAAAAAAGTTTTTCTTTTATGATTAAGTTATCCTACATGCAAGATTTTCTCGTATTTTTAAGTTTGGCCTACTCTTTCACGCTCCATCGCCATCTTGTTGAATGCCTTTTCTTAACTGCACGAAAGACTGAATGTGTATTGGGAGCGAGCAACCTATTTGTTTGTTAAATCAAATTATCACTAATTTAAATCCATTGTCTTAGAGAAATAAAATCCCAGAGGATGTATAGTAAAATTTACTCTGGAGTGAATAGCTGTCCCATGGCTCAGTGGTAACGACGACGCGCGGAGATATTAGGTTCCCCGGTTCNAACGACGGTAGGCGGAGATACTAGGTACCCCGGTTCGATCCCCAGCAGTTCCGTAAGTACAATTAATATATACACCACGAAAATGTTCGCTTGTTAATGACCTTCAAGAATGGTAGTACGGAAATGCTTTTGTTAATAGATACTGATCCTGTTAAAACTGGCATCGTCTACCGTTTTTCTGCAAGCGTTTCACTGGTTAACAGTAAAAGTTCCACTGTCTAAACCAGTTGAATTTCACGGATTCCCGGTTCTCGGATTAAAGAATCTGTACTGCGCAGATCAGTAATTCGTAACTGCGAATCAGTGGTTTTCCACTGGTTCAGATTTAGAGAGTATTTTTTCCTGTCTGTATTTGAACACAACTTCATTCTCTTGGAATTTACTTGCATATTCCAAGAAGATAATGAGAAAGGTTGGTTAGGGATAGTGGAGTCAGTCCAAAATGGCTAAAGCTATTGATGCAGTTCGGAAAAAGACAATGGGTTGGGAGACGACTAGTAAACAGTTTAATGTTACGCAAATAACACTTATGAGGTTGTCCAACACCTGAGTAAGCACCAAAAAACAAAAAGGGTCGACCAACAGTTGTTAAAGAGCTGGTTCACTATTTTCTGGCTATGGGTGCTTCTTTTTTTCAGATTTACTCGTAATGACTCGCGAAGAATGGAATTGGTAGAGAGGAATAACATTGAACATCCTTTCAAAGATAAAATAGCTGGGACACAGTGCGTTAGTCTTTTTCTTAAACGCCACAAAACCAAACTGTCAGAAACGAAACCTACAGTAACATCCTATGTGAGAGTTGTGGAGTTGAGCAAAGAAAACAGAAATTCTATAACCTTCTGAAAGAATATAGAATTATATTTTCCCTCATTTAATACTTATTTTTAATTTTGTTTAGCTTTATTTTCATTACTTTTACAAGGGTTCCAATATCTGCTGTTTTCATAATTCCCAAAGTGTAGGGTTATTGAAAATAATATTTAAATGCTACAGAGCAAGTATACATTACATATTTTTAATACGTAATATTTTACTGTATTCTAATTTTCTTTACTAAAAAGCAAAATGGGAATCCGATTTTGGGTACATCCTCTAGAGCTGTCTCTTATACACATCTAGATGTGTATAAGAGACAGNTTTTTATTATAGTTTGCGAGTATTTACCGCCCTAAATTTGAGTCACAAACTGTGGTGCTCGCCGTCTTTTAATAGTAATGATAGGCATATATCGTAATCTGAATTCACAAGTGAAAAAGTCAGTATAATATCAGTTTTTACGTTTTCTTTATAGAAGGAGATTAAGGTAATTTTTTTTCATGTTATCCAAATTACTTCACATCCTTGTGAATATTAAAAAATAATAGAAATTGAACTGCACCAGACACTTTCACAATTGCAATCTTTCCCGTGTCTAGATGTTCAATAAATGTTTATGTTTTACAACGGCGTCCTGTCCATACCGAGGTGAATTGGAAGTGAAATATCTGTGGATCAACGCATCGGACAACTCATTTCATGAGAAACAACACCTGGTATCCTGCAAACGTTCACTTAATTTCGATGCTTCATGTGACGTGTCATTTACGAAGTACCTAGGATAAAAGAAAAGATATAAAAACATAAAGCTTTTACTATAAGATTAGCAGCGTTGGAAAGAAATGAAAATACAAATGATTACGGTACAGCTTTACCATGAACCAATGTAATTCGCGAAGGCATAGAAGGAAGACTTCACTTTAGAACCAAATTAAGTTGTTATTCCTGTCCCTTGTATGGAAACCATTCTCTACCAAGTAAAAACAATGATCAATATTGATTAAATGAATCTTTGCGTCAAGTTGTTATTTTTTTTTCGTTTTAGATTTGATACATAATTATTAATTTTCTCAAACAATAATACTACTTTGATATTTCTTACATGGAAGTAATTCTAATGTGAATTTTTAATGGACAAATTTTATGAGCTGTATATGAAAAACATTCTAGTTTTCTATATTATATTTTAATTATTCTAGTTTTCTTTCTCATTCATTACATAAATGTTCTGGCTCGTTCATGTGAATTTTAAGATGAACGAAGCACGTACTGAAGAATGTAATCCAACTAGAATCGAGTAAACAATAGTTGTAAAAGTGGATTGTTGAAGATATCTGACCGTTGCCAAGATATCTGCACCATCCCTCTCTGTGGAGGAAAGAAGCGAGTTATGTTCCCGCCGTCCTCTCGATTCAAGAGAAGACAAGAGGAACGGAGAAGGAGAGAAATAAAGAAGAGGAAGAAAGAAGAGGAAAGACGACCAAGATAGAAGAAGAGGACCAAGAAGGAAGAGGAAGAAGAAGAATCAGAAGTAAAGATAAGTACGAGAAGAAAAGAAGTCCCTACCCGCTTCGATTTTTTCTACACGTCGCAGGTAAGGAATAAAAGGTGAGACCATACAATGAATTTACTTTCCAATTAATTAAGATTTACGCAATGATATCAGATTCATATTTCAACATAACTCATTCATTCTTAATAATAATTAGAAATAACTGAACAACTATGTTTTCGAGCTCAATATCAGTGTAAAACTCACTTAAGTGAAAATGCTCGTGAAATCATTTCCGCGGGACATTCTCACTCGTACGGCTTAATTTCTTTCATAATTTAAAAATCATCGAAAATTTTATTACACATAAGCTACAGGTTACTTTCATAATAGGCCGATCATATTTCTATATCAATTAAAATATATTAATGAACATTAATATAATTGAAGGTGGAAATAGGCCTCTTGGGGAACTCGCCACCATGGACACCTGTTGGACCTAGCGTTATCCAAAGGGACTATTCATTCATTTGGAATATTGATTCCAACGATACGTGTAAAATTTTCTCGCTGCACGTTTCGTTATTAGATGAATTAATTGTTGTGGACTGCAGGCATATACCCTCACTGAGATTAAACCTTGCACCAGTTTCCTTTTCTTTGAGTGTAATATGAAACAATTTTCATTTTTGTAAAAGCTCCTCATGATGCGATCAGAAGGCAGCAAAATTTGCCTTTCTTCCGAAATGTACTGTATTTTCATTTATTCCCGACGTCTCGTATTTTGACGCTGAATGAAACAGGTGCCCGAAAAGCAAAGGAGTAACGCGCCATGAGGATTACAGCTGACACACTAGTGTCTCTGTGGTGTGAAACAATCCTCACTAATTCATTTTATTTAAAAATAGACGGGAAATATACATGAATCTCTCAAATTGTGATTTACCAAATTTCGCGAGGTAACAAATTAACGATGTTATATTGAATCAAAATGGCAGATGGGACCGGGATTCTAACCCGGAACCTGTTGCTTATCGCGCATCGACGCTACAATTACGTCACCCCGACGCGACATAGAGGAAAGATACGGTTTTCCGTATGAAAGTAGTTCAAACTAGCTTTACATTATTTTTTCCTACAACTTCTCGATGACGTAACAATTCAATTACAAATTAGAATCATATTTTCGATAACACATATTTTCTTGAACAAATACATCTGAGTACAGATTTAAAGTTCCTGCACTAATATTTTGTTAAATTAGAGTGGTAGAGGACTTAATAAAATTATATATAAATTATTCTGAAGTTGTAAAAAATTCAAATTTGTATGATTTTCATTTTTCAAATGATGAAGACTTACAAAGATACGTGCAATGGTTTTGCAGCAACGTCGATACATCAGAGCATCTAAATAGAATAAGAAAGCGAGAAGAAAAGTTAGTTAGTGTGGAAAGGGAGATGAAGCAGAGTATCACCTCAAGTGGGGTTGTTACACACATGGGAAGTCACATGGTTTGAAAGAGAATTTAAGAAGAGGGGTATTACAAGAAGAAAAAGTGGGAAACATGATTAGCAATTAAGCCAAGTTATCAGTGATTTCAGCTATTTATTCCTTAGTTTATTGTCCTCCACGTGGTCATTACGGAGTTTGTAACTGCTTTTTTGACTATACATTTTTTTCTAACTTATTATTAGATGGAATGTTTCTCGATATGGCAAAAGCAACGTAGTTGACAAGGGAAACGAACTACATCTCAAGTTTACGGAGAAAAATATGCTGGAATTTTATAGGCGCTCCAGAATGACCTCGATTGATACGGCGTATTCAGCAATGGAGTGATAAATAAAATGAAAAATAAAAACAACTATATTTTGAATTAGATTCACATCAGAAACAGCGCCGTTGCATTAGCGTACGAAGGACCCAGAGAACGGGACGAGTAGTACTTTACCATCTGAAGTTTGTGATGGTGTTCAAGTAATTATTTATTGAGATTGATAGCTTAATCGTTTCTTATTAGTCTCTCAGTCAGTCGCGTAATCGATCAATCAAAGTCGAGGGCGAAGATTAGCACGCTGAAAAAGTAGTTCCCCATTAATCAAATGAGTAATGCCTCCCATGAAGTTACAAAAGAGTATACCGCTTTGATATTTATCAGCTTCCTCCTACATCGGCAAAATAAAGAAACTTCCTTAATCAACTCATTTTTTAAAATATTAACGTTAAATCGTGAGTATTACATAGACGATTTTAAATTGGACATTTAAAAATAAAAAAACTGTAAGCATCTGACTCGGTGACGCATTTATAAGTAGTTCAATAAACTTCAACTGCAATAAACGTTGTTTCACAGTCGTGAAGCTCGAGACTCAAATGCGTACACAATTTTATAAACACCCAACATACTAAACCAAGTTAGATATTGTAACAAAACGAAATGTTAAATTTATAAGCCCAAGCAAAACAAAATGAACATGGTGTATTCTGAGATGTGAGCTGCACCTCGAACGAAAAACTTTCTAAAATCTGAGCTGTCTGAATATGAGCTCGAACGAAAATGTGAGAAGTTTCTCGAAGTATAATGTAAGATGGTCTCTGAGCTCGAACGAAAAATGTGAGATGTGAGCTGAAACGCTCTAAAATAACCTGACCGAACTTCCACGGTGTGAGTGAGTTGATTGAGTTGAGAGTTATTTTGATGTTGCAGTCGCTTAAATGGGTCTTCTACTACTACGTCATTTACCATTTCCACCCACGATCTAAAATTTTGAACAGTCATGTGACTGATTCTCCCAATGGAATCGAAATCCCCACTTCGCGACGTTTCTAGTCAGTGGCTAGATTTGACTTGTTTCAGGACGCGTCGGGCCGATCCAGGAACGGCGTTTTCGACGCTTCTGGTTCTCAACGAACCTTTTGCAACCGTCATCTTTGCGGCGATTTCCACTAGGCGTCATTCGCCCTCAAAGACGTAATATTTGTTTCCGTTTCCCGCCCTTTAAAATATCCATCTTTTTAACATCTGGTGCTACGCACCCTAAACACTGGTCGCGGCGCACACCCTAGAGACTCCCATAAGCGTTGTCTTCCTTTAAAACCATAAACCTATTGTACTTTTGGGTTAGAGCATGCCTCGCCGCGTCCTGGTGCGACCTTCTCGTCCTTCTAAAGACACGCGAATTCAGTTTTTCTCTTCTTACGAACTACGTGTTATTTTCCGTAAGATAAAAATCTGTTTCTACGGCTCTGACTTAGATTGTTTATTTGAATGAGTAATTTTATTCCAAACTGTCAAAAAGCTTTCATCCTATTCCTTTTGTCGTTTGCCGCCCGTGGTTGCGGCCACCGTTCGTTTGAAATATATTTTGTACTGAAAATAATCTGTTAACTTTGATTATTTATTGTAAATTAATCAAATCTTACAATATATGAAATCACCATAAGAAAGCATTGGACATCGAATAGCAACAAGACATTGGCGTCGATGCCTGGGAAAGACCCACATTTGGAACCCTGTTTGAGGTAAAATTGGGGATTGGGGGAAAACTTCCAGAGCCATGCGAGTCAAAGACAATAAAATGCAATATGAAGAGAATAAAAATGTTTTTCGCAATTTAAAAAAAAACAAACATTAATAGTTAAAGTGTTTTTCTTGACATAGAAAAACATATTGAATGGCAATATTGTTCACCTCAAAAAGTTCTACAAAAAAGTCCGCGATGGCACATATGTACTTACAATGGTTATTAAACATAGATGTATTAAATTACTTTTAGAGTTTAATTAAGAGAGTAATTTAAGAAGGGAAAAATAATAATCAAATTTATAGGGATCATTGATTTGCATTTAACAAAGATAAAAAATCGTCTAGACGAATGTAGACGAATAGCTCAGATTTTATAAGTGTTTTAGTGAAATAGTGCAGCCGCACTGCCGCCGTTATTTCTTGCCTCGGAAGCGAAAATTCGAGTGGCTTTTGTTCTTCCCGAGATGAATAGAGAAGCTTGTGTTGGGGAGGAGGGGGGGGGTAAGCAGACTTACAATCGCTATGGGTGGAGTAGGAAAGGAGTGTCATGTAAAAACGTGTAATCGAAAAAGATGGGTTTAAAACCATAAACAGTGATATGTAATACTAGTTTATCACATGTATGTATGTATTTCCTTACTCCTTTTCCCTAGTCTATAGGAGTCGGAGATGGAGGATGGTATGGTGCCTCTCACTTCAATGTGGCGGGGGAATTACCAGGGAGCCGGATGCCCTTCCTGTTGCACCTCCCCGAGGCGGGTGATCTACGAATGACATGAGGGTGAATGTTGGAATGTTACCCCGAGAAAACCTCGCTCCATCGCGAATTCTACTTGGATCGGACAGGGTTTGAACCAGCGTCCCCAGAGGTAGAAGGCGTGTACGCTAGGCTGACGCCCACAAGTTCGTCACGTACGGGGATTAAATACCCGTAACTCTCCAAAGAGTGAAGTGTGTTACACTATTTGGTGGCGTATCGACTGATTTGTTCCTCTCACGGGCAACTTTTGATAATGTTTCATTCAATTTATTCTTTCTGCTGGAGGATAAATTCAAAACGGTGTATTCAGTCAAGTTTTGTATGCAATTTGTACTATTACGAATTTGTAAAATTAGAATGCTGTTCGTATGTTCTTAAAAACCAATGAGTAAATATATTTTAATATAACAATATTGACGGATTTTCTCTTTTCAGTGTAATAGAAAATTGGTCGAAAAATCCCGCAGAACGTCGGATAATCAGCTAGTGTTATACAAATAAAGTAGTAATTTCTTAAGAGGAAATTACCGATAATTCATAAATGTTTCTTCTATAGTAAAGAATTGTCATTATGAAAATTAAAAAATAAGCTCGCTTATCAGAAATATACATAAAACAAAATTTGGTATTAGACTGACTATGCCTGCCTCTGTGTCGTTTCAACGATGACTGAGCTTAAGACTATTTTCATCAGTTTGAGAATAAATAGGCGATTGTTGGCGGAATGGGTGGAGCTACGCCAGTTTAACTCGCTCAGCACACATGTGACAAGCGCACGCTTTCGCATCGTCTCATCACCATCATTACGTGTTAGTAAAGGAAGTCTCCAAGGAAGTCATTCGGTATCAGTATTATGGATTTAAATTACGTTTTAACGGAACTAGAGAGACAGAGAGAGGAAATTACGATAACAGCCTATGCTGATGTACCGATTTTAGTGGGTGCAAAAAAACGTGAAAAATTGGAAGAGAAAAGCAGAGATCTTTCAGAAAATTTCGTAACAGCAAGTACAAAAATGTGTTTAATTATATCTCGGGCCAAGACAGTTGGGATTGTATTTGGGTTCCGGAAGGATGGACGAGACCCAATCTCCGTGATTTACGTTCTTATTATGGTGCACTTGTTGTGAGCGATAGTGTTCCTCCTAGTAGTGAAAAGCAAACATGTTTAGAAACTAATTCGAATGTTAGAGTAAAAATATACCTGCGTCTAAGACTGAGTGATGTAAATAATCGTATTTAGGTTGTGGCATGAAATCTACGACCTGATTGGAGATAAACAATTATATGCCAAGATATGTTCTGTATTCCTTACGGAAAGAGGAAATAAACTATAATAACAGATTGATTTTGTGTTATTTCTTCTATGGTAATGGCTGTCCTATTTATTTCTTATTACAATTTTTGCAGAAGTATCGTAAGAGACAAATTAATATACTAAAAGAGAAGCAGGTGTTAGATTTATATAGATATTGGAGTCATCCACTTCATGGATATATAAGAAGAAAAAGAAGGTTTTATTATAATACATTTTATCGTAGAGTATTAACTTTGAATAATAATTTATGCTATTAGGAGTTCCCGCGCACCATTCAGTGACGTCACAAACAAGCAACAGTCTGCACCATCTACATCTGGGTCACGCGTTGCGTCTACATCGGGTCACGCCCGCATAGTTTTACCAAGCGCTCGCGCAAATTCGAGTAAGGCAAGCAAGAAGGAAGTCCCAAGTGGGAAACGTGCATATACGTTTTTTTGCGTTAAATTACAAACATATTGACATTTTATCAGTATTATAACTCGCAGCTAACTTTTTATCTTATCTAGGAATTTTTGCTGAAATTTTTGAATCCGCCTCTGCCTTAGGGCCCTTGATCGGAATTGATGGGACGGTCCCTTGATTACTTCCGGAGAGTAAAATTAGTTTGTAGTCCTCCACATGCTTATACGCAGTTTGTATGTTTTTTGACAATAAATTTATTATAATAGTAATATTAGTCATTATTGTATGACTTTGAATTTTGGTGAAGTTTTGGATTGTACTGCTGGCAATGTAGAAGAAGATGTTTTTGAGTCATATTTGGCCNTTTTGGATTGTACTGCTGGCAATGAAGGAGAAGATGTTTTTGAGTCATTTCATTTGGCCGATTCATTGCTAGTTAGCATTGAAAATTATAAAATTTCATCTGGTTGACGTTCGCATTGTTATTTATTTTTTAAGAATGGTATTAAATTTAATGGTTTATCAGAAATTATTCTTGCTGTTTTTTGATGAAATACAATTTGATTTTCAAAATTGCAAAACTGTTAAGAATTGGATTACTTACATAACTAAAGCAGATTTTAATTTTTTACAACGTAACATTAAGTTTCAATTGGGCAAAATCTACATCTGTTTTTTTCGTATACTGACCCTTTTGTGTTGGAGCATAGATTTTGTTATAAATTTTTATTAATGTTGTTTGAAGATGTTCATAAAAAGTCAAATATTTTTAAGAATTATTTACCTCTTGATATTTGTTATGTCGGTTGGTTTAACATTGTATATAAGTGGTTTTGGGATTTTTTGAAAAGTAATGTGAAACGTATGAAGCAATTATATTTATTTGGTTCTCCAGCTGTTGGACAAACTACTTGTGTTGAATCAATTATTGGTCGTGTAAATATGTCTTTTGTATTTTGGTCTTTTAAGGGAAGTTTCTTTCTAAAAGGTTTAGATTTTAATTATCACAAATTTATTGTTTTTGAAGATTTTATTTTTCAAAATTATATACATAAATTTGATATTTTGAATGAATTGGCTTCTGGGGAGTCTATTTTCAAATTTTGGCGACGATGTCCAATGTCGTATGTGTTAAGAATTTCGTTCCCCTGATAACTCACGAACAAAGTGATGCATCGAAACCAAACTTGAGAATTCACTTTGAATGCATTGGGAATAAAAGTCTATTTCTGGACAACTCATACACACTTCATTCACGTACCGCGTTTCACTTCCGGATCCTTTAAGTTCAAAATTGTGAAAATATACATAGAATCATTTTGATTGTTCTGTTGATTCTGCGTACACATCGCTAAACCGCATTTCTTGCACCGTTTTCGAGATGCAGCGAAAATATTTTAGGCAAATCTTGTGGGTTCACTTTTTTAGATTTGCCAATAAGACATTTGGAAAGAGTTTAAGGTGGAAGATAGCTGACGCAATCTGTACTTGAATGTGCAGATATAATGTTTGGTGGTGTATAATGTATGGTTATGAGGATATATATGTATTACAATTTTCAAACGCGATGATATATTCGAGATATAAGTCGGGTATATATATATATATATATATATATATATATATATATATATATATATATATTGGAACCGACTTATATCTAAAAATTACGTCATCGCGATTGAAAA
>NNCF01129028.1:118487-152779 GCA_002313205.1 Laupala kohalensis
AATGTTTTAGTATAATCGAGTGTCTCATTTTCCCCTTTTGCTTTCAATGTTATACGTTTAATTGAATACTTATTCAGCCCTAAAGAGATGGTACAAATTTCATTTCTGTAAGTTAAATGGTTTGTAAGTCAGAGATATTTAAAGATTTCAAAACACGACGGAACTTAAATTTTTTTAAAATCCAAACTTTCTAGTTTCTAAATTTTGAAAATTTACTACTAAAAACCAGCCTCCTGAAAAATCTAATATTTTGCATTTTTTTATATTCACTGTACTACTAAATCAAAAAGTTATCTATTTGAGGTATGAAGAACAGACGAAGGTTTATTTCGTAAGAAGTGATCCCACATGATTTAGAGTTAACTACGCGAACAAAACAGTAAGAACAATTACTCCTTATTTTCATGCTAAGAAACAGTACTTCGCGAAACACCGTCATAACATTAGCCGGTTCATTAGGAGTTCAGTTTTAGAGCTCTGCTGACGAGAATATTTGAAGCAAATCATTTCCATTGATCCACGCACATATTCAGTCCCACGTTGCAGAACTAGAAATCAGCGCTGCATTGAAAAGCAGGAAAGCAACCGAGTCTCCCTTATATGGGATGCATATGTTCCTTCAGACATATCCCCTCACCCTCCCATCCCCCACCGTTCCAGCATATCTTACTTAGTCTCTGCTTGCGTGCGTTCTATGAAGCGAAATCAAGAAAAGACAGTGTGGGATGTGAATGTTACATACGTAGATTCCGTCTTCTCCAGAACCCGAGTCAGAGCAGAGTTCTCGTTCGTGTTTCCATTATAAGTGATTGTCGAAGAAACGGAAAGCTCGTTCCCAAGTGGAATAAAATAAATGAAGAGTTGAGTAGAAGAAGGTGTTAGAGACATTTAGCAAAAAATGTGTTTATTACATGGGTAAAGGCGATAGATAATGACAGACTAGCCTGGGTTTCGTTTAGTTTATCTAGTGGATACAAGCCTAGTCTGTAGTTTAGTGTCCTCCACGTGGTCATACGCAGTTTGTACAGCTTTTTTGACAATAAATTTATCACATTTATTATTATGTTATCTATGAGAACTCGTGCAATTTCAACATGGTTTTATTCAAATATTGTCCCCGAAAGATCAAAATTTTATTAAACGAATTTATAAATAATAGTTTCCTCATTTATTTAAAAAAGCTCATGACATTCAAGAACAATCGCCAGGTTGATCATACTACCTTAATTCGTTTCGAATCATAAACTATAAGGGATTTAGAAACTAAGAATGTAGATCCCGAATAAGGTATTTTTCATTAAATTTCATATACTAAGGAAATGTATTTTTCATTAAACATAATATGTGAACAAAAAAATTGCGGTGAAGTTGCCTAATTATAGCTCGTCAAGGCCACCTTAATTAAAATAATCAAATTAAAATTAAATTTTTTAGTCTCGCCAACCACATCCTATACTATTAAGCGAGCAATAATTGTATGTACTTGGAGGAATTGGTCTGATGTTAACAGATTGATGTTCATGACAAGCAGTAAAAGATTTTGTATTTCTGTTATTATTTATTGATGCAAAAGGCCTTATTGGCCGCATGGCGGCCATCTTTAGTGCTACAAATGGTTTTTACAAAATGTGAATTAAAACATTCTACAACAATCTATCCCCTTTCTTCTTCGAAAAGTTAATAATTTTCAATATAATATGAAATAATAACAGGAAATGTGAAAGCTGGCATACCTGGGTCCTTTGGCAAGCGGTGACTGATTTTAGCAGGGGGGGGGAGGAGAAATATCTGGAATTTGATGATTGAGTGGGAAAATGTTGGAATTAAGTAAATTTTGAATGTTGAAAATTTGCTTTGGGGTCTTAGCTGACCCTGCTTGGTAGTCCGAAGGTTAAAAATACATATGTTGTGATTCATTTTGAATTATTCGTATTATCCGTGTACTCCTATTAATTGATGATATTCTTTTTAATCGAATTTCGTGACTTTTTTGAAACTGTCCTTATAGAGATGAATGAAACGTCCTGGCGATTCTGTTTCATTTCAGCGTTTAGATAAACAATCACTTGAAACAGACGGATGAAAGAAATCTTTGTATATCCATATCACAATGCCGTAATGAACTTTTCAGTTTTTAATAAAACAAAATATGGATTTAGGAAATCCTTAAGTTTAAGAATAAATGTTGATACTTAAATCACCTAGATTCTGTTCAATTGGTATTGATAATATCAGAATAGCATCAGCATAGCCTTCTATACTATGAACTACTAAGAAAGAAGGCTATGGCATCAATAATACTGAATATGACGTTTGAACATTACTTTATTAATCTTAAAAATATTGCACACAACATACTGAAATATTTTCTCCTAATTATTTTTTGTCCTTGTCCCCTGACTTAGGCTCAATGTCACCAAACGTAGAATAATCGCGATTTCCTTAAACGTGATTAGGTAAATGGAACCACGAACACATTTTATGCGTTTCACCAAGCGAAACTAATCGTCGATTACGTTAACCAATGTTTCTGAAGAATTCTCTAGGTAGTGCATTATGGGTAACTTAAAGACGACAGGCGAAAACGGAACTTGTTGTTCACCAGCGCCAACAATGGATACCGGAGGTAGTCGCGGTCCTCCCTCCAGTCACTGAACATAACCTATAAATCGAGTCATAGCAAAGAAGCAAAATTGACGCCATTATTTCTTGAAGTACTGAAGAAAGTCGCTATTTGCGCTGGTAATCGAAGAGTCCACGAGCGTTTAAGAATAGATCACGATTTTCTCGTACATCGAAGTTGGTGGAACGCCAACGATTTACTCCACAGAAAATCTCGTTTAAGGCATTAAACAAACTTTGTGAAATTGGGCCTAAATGTTATTATTTCTTGTGTTATTCCTTCCCATCTTAGTCTTTCCTCGTTTCACTTAAAATCATTCTTCATATATCATTCCTTCTAAGGAAAAAGACGTAAGGGATGTTTCCCTGACAAAGTCAACTGATAAGACGAAATCCGAAGTAAAAAATAATTACTTCGTTTTCTAATGACTAAATGTATAAATGACAGATTTTTATTTTATCTAATTAACACCCTTTTGTCTTTAATTTTTTGTTACGGTGAGGGCAGCGTATTAAACCTGCAAAGAAACTGTATATCAGATCTGGAGAAATATATTCATAAAAAATATTTCAATGATAAATCGAAGAGTTGTATTGTTCCATCACCCTTCCCCTGCAAGGCCCGGAAAATAAAAACCCTTGCCGCCGCTGGTGAAGGGTGAGCTTCCGGAAGGGCTGCGGCAGCCTAATTTCCGCCCTGGGCCCTTCTTCACACCGCCCCAGGCGCCGCAGACTGGTTGGAAGCCTATTGCTAGAGGAGCGGAAGTTCCTGGCTTCACCGCGCGGCTTCTCAAGTGGCTTCTTAAAGAGGGAGAGAAGGGGGTATGGAAAATCGCTTGCTTTCTTTCCCATTCATCACGCTCTGACCACTATGGATCCCCAAAGAGATTTAAACCTGGCTCACGCGGGTAGAGCAACGAGATAAGTAGAGAACAGATACTCTACTCGTGTAAGCACTCTGAACAGTAGAGTGGCGAATAGAGTGGATAGTAGCTGGTAGAATAGAGTTTAGAATAGAATACGTCTTTATTTCTCAATAATATACAGCATTAAACTATTTACATATTAATTTTTGCATCTTAGCATCAATGATAATGCACAGGTTGTCCCATTATATACGAGTATAAAACTACATTCTACGTTGTATAATACATGACACATTCATTTACACTCATACACAAGCACAACTTACCTATCATATATAAAACAGTAAAGAAAAGAAATATACATCAAAATAAAGAATGTATCTCTAAGGCAAAGTCTGCTTGGAGATATTTTAATACTTTCTAGAAATAATAAAAATAGCAGCAACATACAGAACATAGATATTACAGTTTTGTTTGACAAACATATAAATTCTTGTCCCCATATGAACTCTCATCTTTTAATATACAATTTTAAAAATAATTGATCATTAATATAATTTCTCAGTTTCTGAGTCTATATTAGACAAAACTATTTTAATTGGCCCAACTCACTTTAAGTAGTCTTTTAAAATAAAGCAAAGAAGAATACACAGCATACTGTATACACACATTTACATATTCACACTAATACATATACATATATTGTATACACATATTGTATAGACAAGCTGTTCCTATATCCATATATACTTAAAAATAATTATCAATGACATGTTTTAATGATAAAACTATTTTTCATTTATAAGAATTTCATACTTTAATTTTAAATAATAAATTTTCAATATTATCTAACAAAAAAGGCCATTTCTAGAAATCCATCAAAAAATACTTTTTTTGAGCTTTAATTTCTGGAGCTAACATATTATACATACAGTTACTAGTTATATGTTGGAAAGTGCCTCCAATCTACTACCTCCATCCTGGTCAAAATTCTCACTCGTTTATGGTCTCTTCGTGAAGGGCCACGTACACGGGGCTAGTGAACGCCGCTTTTCAACACCTCTTCGTGTCTCCGCACAGTGGAGTATATCGAGACGAAACCTGGCCAAAAGTATTTCATCCAGTAAATTTGATTACGGCGAAAAATCGTTTTTAAGAATATAAACAAAGGTTATGTTCATTATTCACGTTAAGAAAATTTACGTAGTTTCTTTTTAATAGTTTATATAGATTTGATACATAACCTCTCCAATCAAAAATACATTTAACTTAAATGTTTATATACATAAAAACGATAATTCGCCTCAATCCATCAAATTAACGGGATAAAATTCTTTTGGCCAGGTTTCGTCTCAATGTACTCCACTGTGGGATGTAGAAAAGCGGTTTTCACTAGCCTCGTGTACATCCCCTTAAATAAACATATTCATACTTTTCTCGTTAGTAGAGTACGAAGCATAGTATTCTTTGCAGTGTAGTGTATATTCTGTTTAATTTCGTTTGAATTAAATTACGTGAATTGAGAAAGTGACACAGGAGTTCAAACTTGAACAACAACAAATTACAACAGATGTTCAAGCGATGCAGACTTCGCACTTACGTCGCTTGTATTCGCTAGAATTTTCTACCTGAAGCCTCTTAAATTCTTGCGACGTCAATGCGAGGCCTGTCTCGATGCGAAATTTGAATATGTGTTGTAATTTCTTCTTGACCTTTGAATATCTATCTCACTTTCTCAATTCCTCTAAAAAGCGCTTTACATACCATATTGTCTTGTGTTCTTGTACATAACCCATTAAGAAATTTTGTGATTTTGCATCGAAAAAATCGTAGAAGCCATTCCCTGTTGATGGCGTCCTTTGTGAAACGAAGAATCGATTCATTCCATTACGCAGATTACGGTCCGCAGCTTAAAGTGCACAGATCTACGAGAGAGCAATGTATCCTCACTTGTCTCTGTGCTATCGTGAGTTTTGTTGGATTTACCCCACCGTTGAATGTTTACGGAAATACAAACAATTTCGATAAATTTCTCATCACAAAGTCCCCTCTTTTTAGAATTTTCTTTGTTCTATTTTGGGCAAAATACTCGCAAATACTTGCTGTTTCGAGTAAAACGGCTTTTGTAACGCAACATATACAGTTTGGGCAAAATAAAACAAGCCTGTTAATAAACGGGAGAACTCCCCATCTTAGAAATTGCTGGAAATGACCACAGTTGACGTCGATGCAGCGCAGTCCTCGATATATCAAACCGTAGCAGCTCTGTTTCAGAGATGGTAGCAATAGCGTTTTCAATGTTCTACTGTCGCTATTCTAGAGTGTGGGGATTGTTTGACTATCAATTTGCCCCTCAGGGGGAGATATGAGGCGATCAGAGTGGCCAGGGGATTCTACTGCCTCCGCTGACTCTGTCGAACACCCAACAGTGCTACATGTATCATATAGTTTGATAAATCGAGCACAGCGCTGCATCGAAGGCTGACTTATCTTTATGAAAACAGCATTACGTGTATATTTGTTTAGGAGATGTTTTAATAGTTCGCTTGCACTTACCCGATATCAGGATCACGAGACTCGAGCGCACTCATACACATAGTATAGTACTAAACACCCAGTATAGCACATGGATACTCTTAAAAGCGAATTATTTGGAATTATCCGAAGTATGGAAATAGGAAAAAAGTAATCGATGCAATTGTTCGAAATTTTAAAGGACTCTTATTGCAACAAAAAGCAAAGTATGGTTAATGTTCACGAATTACAAGAACAGAGAAATAATTCAAATTGGCTGCTAATCAGTAGACTTCACTCACTGTTGCCTATGAAGCTCACTAATGAGTCCGCCACAGTTCAACTGTGTCACGTGCAAGTATACTCTACGTGACCGAATCGTAGAAGCAAAATTGCAGAAAGAGGATTTGAAAACTTTTTTTTTTCTTTCAAATATATAATCAACAAGTGAAAGGAAAACAAAAGAATTCAGAGGTCATGTCTATGCTCTTCTTTTATTAAGCTCTCTATCTAATTTCATTCTGCCAAGACTTCGTAATTACGTACACAGAAGCGTACAATAATAAAAAATATATGTATTTTTGTTGGTTTTCAACGTGTTATTTAATTTCCGAAAGTAAGAAATGGTAAAATTTAACATCACAAAAGTAGAAAAATGCGGAATATGCCAAATGTATTTGGATTATTATATGAGAACACCTGATAACACCTGTTCGCAGATGTTTCAGTAACAGAGAGCCCAGTAATTATGTTTTAAATTTGTTTTCAAGTCACGGACAACATCGCGTAGTTCTGCTAATACGACAAATGCATCAATGACGAAAAATTTAAAATGCTTCAGGATATTTCCTCGTAGGTGTTAGATACATCTGAATTTGAAAAGTTACGACATCCCAATCTCAATGAGATATGCGAACGAGTTAAAAAATCGATGTGGATTTTCGAGAGTGAATTCCTATTAAAAATGGACATATGGATGCGACAGAATGTATTCGTTCCATACTGCCCGTCAAGCGCACAGAACCATTAAAAAATTCAATACTGTTATCCGCTCTGTTGATATAGTTATTTAATATACTAGTTTATGTATAATAGTTATGCAAAATATTCAACTAATTTATAATAAACTAATAAGCAGTACATTATAACATGTTTGTGTTTCTCCTTTTTTGTAAACATATTATGTGTGTATATTTCTGTTTATATCAGTTTCATTCGTCCTGTAGTAATCTTTATTGAAATAATTTGTCACTAATTGATCACCTGACGGCGTAAATCCACGTCGAAACGTAGTGAGCTAAAATAAAAAAATATTATCTGTCCATAAAAGGTCGTAAATTTTTAATTAATTATTTAATTAGATTACATAGTGGACGTTAGTAGCAGTAGAATTAGAAGTAATAGAAGCAGTGCGTTTCCTTTCATGTTTTTTCTTTCTCTTCCGTTACATTTTCCGCTGAGGTTACATGATGCGCTGTATAAGCTTCAGTCTTATGTTAAGTTCTTCGTTTGGTTTACTCACATCTGTTTTAGCAATTAAATATTAGAATCATTTTCATAAGATAACAATGGGAATTGAAGAACGACTATCTATGCAAACGATTCATAGTCTAGGGCGAGGGAAACTACGCGAACGAAGCACGTAAGCATTAATGGTTCAAAACAATTAACCATCCACTGTCATAAGTATAGACAGCGGTGGTGTAGTTGTAGCATATTCGCTTCCATGATCTCGCTGAGCGGTAGAGCGTGGGTTCAAACCCTGCTCGGCCGAATTAGGTGAGGTTTTCTGCTGGGGTTTCTCTCACCTACTCCAGATTAATGTCGGTTCGGTATCTTAAGTTCCCCGGCAACCCAACATCTCTCCTTCCCAATTCCCTTTCCCACGTCCAACGGTTTAGGTGGAAGAGCGGATCTCATGCCCTGAACCTCACCAAACGACATAAAATAAACAAATAGTCATGGTCAATATAGGGGAAAGAATTTTAATGCTGACCCGGAGTTGACCCTTATTTCAATACATTGATCAGCAGTTGCATAATTTCAAGATTAGCGTTTGGTGCACAATGTCTCATTTCCACATCATAACACGATTCTTTCACAGTGTCTTACCCGCATCAAAGTGTTAATATTGACCGTTATGTCCAGAATCTGTTAAATCCGTTTGTGGATCAACTCACAGAAGATGAACGACAGCATGAATATTTTCAGCAAGACGGAGAAACAGTACACACACCCTTATAATAATATAATAATATTTATTTAACTGCAAATAAGTAGATCTTGCCGGGTGGCAGAATATAAGGAAGTACAATAAAGTATACAAAAGTATACATAACAGAGGACTGAAATAAAAAAATTGTTAAATTAATAGTTTAATTATATAGTTTAACCAATGTTAAAATTTTAAATATAAAAACATGTGACCATGAAGCAACTAAAAATTTAATCTATTTTTAATAATTTCTTTTCGCACACACATATTTTACGACTGGTGACCCGAACACTTCACTTCCCTCCGTTTGGAATTCGCGCGTTTCCCTCTAATCACTTCCCTTTACTATCTTCACTAACGTACCCCTTCTTCTAGGTTTGCCTAACACTGTGAATAGATGGAAAGCTCTAAATCTATTCCACAACCGATGCAGACATTAAATTCAGCTTTCCAATCGTTCTATTCAGAAAGTTAAGAAACCACGAGAACCTCAGGGAACTAATGACCTTGACGTTGGCGAGCCCTAAAGCTCAAAAAGAAAAGAAAAAAGAACCTTCTCACGTGTGCATAAGGGCTTCTCCATTTCTGGTGGCCATTTATTGTGATGGGAACTTCTGTTAACAAACAAGTGTCAATTCTGCGTCCAACTTATAAATATTTTCCGGGCCAGTTTTATTTTGTCAACCCTGTATATTTCATTTACAATTCATCGTTACATTTTTAGGAGAGACAAATCTGAAAAAAAAAAAAAATCTTTTTGTATGGTTAATAAACATTATTGCGACAGTTTAACTATTAGCCACGATAACGAGCGCTACTGAGGCACAAGTCTACGAGGGTTTAATCTCTAGACACATCGTGGAACATTTTTGGGTGAACAAATTGCCGTATGCCAAGATCGTCGAAGACAACTGAGGGCTCACTTTTCCATTATCTCAGTGATACTCTGAAGAGAAAGACTAACATATCCTTTGGCCCCGCTGGGAGTCGAACCCGCAGTAACCCCGTAGTACGCGAAAGCACTAGCCTTGATCCACCGAATGGGAGTAAAAATGATCTTTGAATTCGTCGGAAATAAAACCCATCAACATACAGGACAGCAGTTAACAACACGTAGGAATAATTGAAGGGAATACTGATAGTGTGATTCAAAATTTTTTTTTTCTGATCCTGCGGTCGCTAAAACAAAACACACCGTTGCCCCCATACAATCTGAAAACATAAAAAAATAAACGCCCTTGATTGCCAACATGAGTGATGGGATATCGATGCAGCTGCAATTGACTCTCATGAAGAAGAGATGAAACGGATATGAGATAATGAAAAGTTGACAGAGGGATCGTCCGCAGGGCGCTGCTTCTGTCGAGTGTCGCAGATGCACTCATGTCCTCACCGCACGAGTTTTGTTGACTATGAGAATGAATATGGTAAAATGACATAACAAAACTATTTCCTTGCACAAATCAATAAAATGTATTGTTATTTTGTACACAATTCAGGGAATAGAATTTAATGAAAGTGAGACAAAAAGAACGTTGATATAAGTACCTAGTATTTTCAAGACTCCTCAGTGAAATAGTAACTACAAATCTTACGCTGAATTAAAAAATAATAATAATTCAACAAAAACTGTGGAAAAGACTGTGCACCGGAAACGTTAGCCAGTTCACGTGACTGAAGATATGATCCTCTTTTTAAAAAAAGAGTCAAACGAAAATGTAAATTTATTATCAAGTTTTAAATTAACAAAATAATTATCTTTGTTCAACAGTAAATATCAATGCTACGAATTATTAATTAATTAGAGCTCTTTCGATGTATATTTGCATGTTTCGTGAACAGTTGACACCTTGACTTCAGTCAACGCGGATATACTACCTTAAGGGTTAGGGACGAGCTGGTCTCTGTCAAAACCAAGTCAAAAATGTTTCAGAAATTGCAAAAAAAATAAGATGCGTGGCGCGATGTGACACACCTTCCTTAACTTGAAAGGGTTAACTTAACTCACTTTTATATTAAATTTTAAATGAAACTAATTCTGTGTACTCATTAAATGAAAAAATATCCATCTAAAACCTTTTTTAGAGCCCTTACCTTGTATAGCACCCTAGGGTTCAGTCTATTCAGCGTATTAGTAAATTGGGCCCTGCCCAACACCTTCGCCTCCTCTCCATATGCTTTCACTTCGAGAAGAGCGACCCAATAGTAGGTGGAACCGGAGGAACAGGCGAGCGTTATTGTCGTCCTGGATTCGCATCTCTCTTCTCAAAGGGGTGCTGCAGCTGACACCGGCGCTAACCACTCGCTAACGTCAGCCAATAGCTGTTCCATAGGAAGGTTCGGCAGTGGCGATACGCCACAAGGCGGTTGTACTCTGCAGGTGACAAGAGAGGCTTCCACAGGTTGGAAGAGGAGGAAAACAAGGGATTTTACAAACTGCGTACGACCACGGGGAAGATAGTAAACTAATTTACTCTCCGGAAGCAAGCAAGGGACCATCCCATCAATTCCGATCAAGGGCCCTAAGGCAGAGGCGGATTCAAAATATTCAGCGCTCTCCTGCGATAGGAATTAAAATAGTTAGCTATGTGTTATATCAACAGAATACCAACAATTTTGCATTTAATGAAACAAAAAAAAGTTATTTCCCAAGTACGTATTATTATCAAACTACATATTATTCGCAAAACATTGTTTAAGAATCTTTAGTATTTAAATAACCCTAAATTCGAGATAAATTATAACAGTAGACAGCCGCCTCTAGGCAATAATCTAAAGTGTCTATATATAGAATACGTCTCTAACCAAAGGAAAACCGGAGAAAAATCCGGGCCAGGGTGGGGCTACAGAATTAATGTACCCAACGGTGCTAAGCTTGAGTACAGATATTTTCAAGCTACACATCCTGTTCCCAATTTTTTAGTCTTTGCATCATAGAAATAACTAGTTTCACTCCACTTATATGAATATTAAACAAAATTCAACATTTTTGGAACTATGATTAGATCCAAGAACAGGTTGTCATTGGTTAAATTTGTGCTCTTCTAGTTAAAACGGTTAACGGAAGTCAGCGAATATTTTATTTTTACATTTGCTCATATTTCGNTCATTGGTTAAATTTGTGCTCTTCTAGTTAAAACGGTTAACGGAAGTCAGCGAATATTTTATTTTTACATTTGCTCATATTTCGCTCACCTAATGTAAGTTTAGGTGAGTCGTAACAATGACAGTCAAAGCGGAAAAAATGTTAAAGGGATGGGAGAGGAAAGTATTATAGAAACCTTGTGGAGCGGTAAAAGATGAGGATGGAAGGAGAATGGGGTACAATTATAAACTAAGGGAACGATATAAATACCCAGACATAGTAAATACGGTGATAGTAAGAAGGCTTCAGTGACTAGATCATGTAAAGAGAATGGACGAATGAACGAAAGAAGAATGCTTGAAAGAGTTCTCCCATCTGACAGAAGAAAAAGACGGCGTCCAAGAATGAGATGAATAGACAACGTAGAGGACGAGGTGTGAGGTAGAGGAGGAGGAAGGCTGAAGAAGAAGAGCAAGGGCTGTACGGTTCGAGAAGAAGAAGAGCAAGGATGAAGTAGATACTTCTACGTGTTTCTATGAAAACAATATTAAAAGAGCAATGGCGTTCCAGATATAAGAGAATCGTATTAGTCAATTCATGACATTTGGTACGTTTCAATGACGGAAGTAAGTGTTGCAGAGCTTAAAGTGAAAATAATCGCGACTCCATTTTGCTAATTGTTTCTTTATTAACTACTTGGAGGACTACCCGTCATTGCCCGCTATTTGAAAGAGAACTTAAAAAAAGATTTACTAGACATTCTGGTATTAAATCACTTGTCGACAGGTGCGGAGGTTTTTGGCTCACTATGCCAGTCGTAACCGGGGTTCTTATATTCTGAACGAATATGTTAGTTTCACTTTCGACATATTAAATACTTTTTTCATTTCAAAAATTTAATGCCTCGAAGAAAACAAACAAAAGTACAGTTTTCAGTAGTGTATGCTTATATGTAGGTAGTAAGTAATTATTTTAAAGTCCAGGCAGAATGAACACACGCATCACACAGAAATAAACAAAGCTCATAGTTAAGATCTCTGAATTCATAGGTTTTCATTTGATTTTTAGGTTACGGACTTGGAATTATGTTTTTCAAAACTTTTTCATAAATTTGCTTCTGCAATTCTGTGACGTTCAGTGGATTGTCCGCCTCACGCAACGCAATTGAACTCTAGAGGACATATTAGTAAGATTCATTGTCATTGTAAGATTCACACCTATTTGATTAGCAGCCAATTTTAATTCCCTTTCTGCTGTTGTAATTCACCAATACTTATCATACTTTGCATAATATAATCGATTACTTTTTCCGATTTCCATGTAACAGGCATTCCAAAGAATTCACTTTCATTAGTTTAGATTTCATGAGTCTTTAAATTTTAATAGCATCTTTCAGGGAAAGGAGTTAACAATTATGTTACAATATTTGTGACGTGTCATTCCGATATGCATAGGTCACCATTTAGATTTTCCATTTACGTCCGCACAAGTGATAAAAAGGGAAAAATAAAAATTAATGTTAATCTATTTCGGGCTTTTTGACACTCAAAGCAAATAATACCAAAAAATAACTAATTTAAAAATGGTCAGGCATGTAAAAAATTGCAGATTTTCTTCTACAATGTTCATGGTTTAATAGTCAGCGTCAAAATCTAATTTTTTAGAGTTTTCAAACGTATTGCGAATAGTTGGAATCACCAATTTTTGCGACGTCCTATTTCGGTTTTTAAAAGCGCAATATTAAGTCAAGAGTATACAAGCAAATTATTGTGAATAAAAAGAAGTATATTTTTACGTTAAAAAATGAAGAAAACAATGATCAAAAAGTTGGCGCAATTTCGGTTAGCGGATCCAACATGGGTCCCAGTATCTTTTTCAAACACCATCTCACTGTCAGGCATCACTAAAGCATCTCACTTTCGATACATCGTAGCTCGTCAACTGAGGTTAACCCTCCCACCCAAGGTCACACAAAACCAACAGCTGCTTCGACATCTCTGACAGTGGCCTTCGTTGGTATATCGCCAGTCTTTGGATTAAACGCGGACGTACGTACGGCACAAGGGCAAGCGAGTGGGCTGAGCAACTTTCCCGGAATTAAAATCCCAGTTTTCCGACTCTACGTCAAGAAAGGTTCAAAATGTCGTCTTCGGAGTGTGGGTCGACTGTACAACAATATTAACATTTTCGTTGTGTGAGTGACAATAAGTTTTCGGAGGAGAGGACGTAATACGCCATCGCAAATGAATAGTAGAGCGCTGCGCCAACTTAGTTTATGACAATTCACAGGCCAGGCATTCATTGTTGACCCTGGAATGACCCACGCGGAGAGAGGTTTGGGTTGGTGGCGAATAGAATGGAGAAACAAGAAATGAACTGCTTTAAATCAGAAGCACCATCCTAACGGCAAATAAATGAAACAGTGTTTAAGAAAATAAACAATCAGTATATAAAGAACAATTATTTTAACACGAGAACAATTATTCAAACACACGACTATACAAAAATATAAACTAGTAGGAACACCAATTACGAAGAAATTCGCAATAAATATCTACTTTGACTAGATTTTAATCTGTATCAGAATTTTTCAATTTTTTGAATCTTTATAACCTGTATGAATTAAAATAAATAATAATTATTTGTTTCAACAATTTAAATAGAAATAAGAAATTTCCTGTAATTAAGTTGAAACAAATGTACACGAAGGGATTTCCACCAATAAAGAGTGGCGAACCTAATTTAATATTTTCCGGAAGGAAGTAAAAGTCAGAAACTAATTTACGATAGAATCGCTGTAAATGAATTAAGGGGAAAAAATGATGCGTGTTTTGATCTTGTAACTTTACAACAAACCATAAATTATTCGTTGAGTTGCAATATCTAATGAAACGTCTAACAGTTAAGGAAACCTAAAGCCAGGTGGGAAGTGTTAGCAAAAGGATGACGTGTAAAGCCAGTTAGGGGTGGGGCCTCGTAATATCTCCCTCCTTTACGCACAACGTTGTCCTGTATACAAAGGAGAAGTGCTATCTACTCGGAGACTCCTGCAAGGTTCTTCTCAAACGTCCACTTGTGTACAGCAAACATTCTACTGAAGCAACACCCCATTCAACTCCAGCGACAGAACTGTGTCGTCGTTTATTTACTACGATCTGAGCACCAGTGGCTTCACTCACAGATATTGTGAGATTCTTGTGCGCGTAATCTTTCTTGAATCTTATTAAACAATGGACGTAAATAGTAGTAGAACTTCTTGAATCTTCTTTGATTTCTATACAAAACGAACGACATCCGTCGCTCTTCATTAAATTGGTACTATTTCATAATCGTGATTTTTCATCATGATATTAAATATCTTGAATTTTCCATTATTTAGTTCAAAGAAATACGTAGGTCGTCCAGAAAGAAAATAATATTTCGGCATACACATTAACTAAATATATTACAAATTTTTAATTAAAATGTTACAGGACCTTAACATATATTTCAATGCATTCGCTACTCTAGTACAGGAGGGACAGGAACTGTCTTTCTTCCTAACCATGTACTTCGGGAAAATTTTGAAAAATGTGAAGTATCTAGATATTATAACTCACAACTTGCGAAGTATTTACTCGTGGAGGAGTGTTTGCCTCGTCAACAATCAGATAAATATTGCGATGAACCGGGACTCAAACCTGGGGTTGGGACATTGGTAGATATCGCAACAGAAAAAGAATAAACAATCTGTAAACTCTATGCTCTTTGTGCCAATTGGCATCTCTCGATTGTTGAGCTTCTATGAACAGTTTATTCAAAATTCATAGTCCATTTAAAATTCACGTCTTTGAGTTAAGAAAAGTGAATGAAATGGCTGGACATAGTATGACTGACTTAATTAATAAACGAGACTGTAATTAATTATCCTGGAATCCATGAGGCTGCATTTTCCCATCAGAACAAGCTACAATAACTGGACATTACGTACTATCCAAGCAATCGAACCAGATGGACAATCGATACACGACCAACTTGTGACGTCGTGACGTCACGCTACCGATGGATCTATCGATCGCACCAACAGCGCGTAGCTACAAGCAAGGCTCGACTGACCGACCGACCGACCGTTTTCACTTGCCACAAGTCACCCGACACAAGTTACTCGATCGGTCATCAAATCATATCATCTCATAACTCATCTGGCAGTCACAACATGTGGACACTCACTTGCCAAAATTCATTCGAGGAGTCAACATCAAATCTGTTATTGTACACTCATCACTCGGCACCAAAACGACAACGTCCCCTTCCCTGACCTCAAGTGCATCATCAAACCGACACCAACACAACGCTATCCAGACTGAATCTTTCAAGAATCGGATCATCTCGCCTCGTCTACATATCAGTTTTGTATTCTTTGTATTACCTCCATTTTTTATGCTTTACCTTTCTAGTTGCAATGTTTCATGCCATTAAATTGTATTGTTGGCATGTCCAGTGTTCAACTCCCATTGCATCCTCATTCCTCATGTTTTGGTCCTTCAAACCCCACCACCTCACCCTAGATGTACAAGCAATTTCTCCTTAAATTCTGTACACCCGGGAATTCCTGTTATGACCGCAGGTGTGCTGTTCACTGCACCACCCATCTCGACTCCCAAAGCCCGTACGCAGCACCCACATGACCTCGATATTAGTTTGGAGTACTATAATCAAGAAATTCGTCAAAGAACCTTAGTGAAATTGAATTCGCAGTCGTCCACAATACAGGACGAAGAGAACAAAATCGCTACGGTGCCACAGTCTTCGCAAAAAGTAGAAGCAAAATCTCGTTCTACATTTGTGGTTGCGCATTTGAATGTTCCGATGTTTTATCCAGGGGTGACACGAACTACGAGTTAATTACCACATCAAAGGTTTCAAACGTGTCAAAATCAATTTCAACTGAATCCTCAGATTTTACAGAGTTATGATTTAGATTATTTATGGATGGACGAATGTTCTTCGTTCACAAAAAACAATTTTAGTTGAGCAACTCACGTCACTTATAATGAGTGCAATCTTATGTTGATAAGTAAGGACCATTCTCACGATTTCAACCCAATGTACGTTTTTAGTATCATCTTCGTATATTTATCTCCATTTCTCTAAAAAATCTTTTGCGCTGCCTTCTCGGTTGAATTTCAAAATTTAAGTATGTTTTTTTGGAAAACTTAATCCAAATTATTATATTGAAAGTGTTAATTTTTCTCTCTGAAAGTTAATTTGAGCTATTCGGGGAAGTATTAATTACCTTAAATACATATTAGTCATCCAAATCGATGATATAGAAACGAAAAGTTTGGGGATGGCGTAGATGAAAACATGTTCTTAGTTTCTCCCTCGCTTCCCATCCTAAAGCAGGGTTTACACGGGTAGAATAGCGAGACGAAAATGCTACAATACAATAAATAAGCTTAATTCACCTTTTCCTAAACGAATTTCTCATTTTTTGCATCATAATGAACACGCGCATGAAGGTTACTTTCTCCGTTGGTATCTTGTATGATACTTCAATTTGCCGCTGAGAGCCAGTCAATCGATACCTCATCACTTTATTAGTATGTAAATGATCAATGTTGTTTATCGGTATAGTGAATAGGAGAATACACTGTACTCACTATTATACTATCCCCGTAACTCTACCCGTGTAAACCAGGCTCTATAGACGTTGAAGTATGTTCACAAAATGTGGCATAAAGGGTAAATTTTTTAAAGAACTATTGCGTTTTGGCTCAGATTTCAGTCAAGAAAACTCAGTAGGAAAGAAGAGGTATTGTAGAAAAATGAAGAAAAGTAAGTCGTGTTCAGTAATGAGNTCTACCCGTGTAAACCAGGCTCTATAGACGTTGAAGTACGTTCACAAAATGTGGCATAAAGGGTAAATTTTTTAAAGAACTATTGCGTCTTGGCTCAGATTTCAGTCAAGAAAACTCAGTAGGAAAGAAGAGGTATTGTAGAAAAATGAAGAAAAGTAAGTCGTGTTCAGTAATGAGNTGCGAGACAAAAAATGCTACAATACAATAAATGAGCTTAATTCACCTTTTCCTAAACGAATTTCTCATTTTCTGCATCATAATGAACACGCGCATGAAGGTTACTTTCTCCGTTGGTATCTTGTATGATACTTCAATTTGCCGCTGAGAGCCAGTCAATCGATACCTCATCACTTTATTAGTATGTAAATGATCAATGTTGTTTATCGGTATAGTGAATAGGAGAATACACTGTACTCACTATTATACTATCCCCGTAACTCTACCCGTGTAAACCAGGCTCTATAGACGTTGAAGTATGTTCACAAAATGTGGCATAAAGGGTAAATTTTTTAAAGAACTATTGCGTTTTGGCTCAGATTTCAGTCAAGAAAACTCAGTAGGAAAGAAGAGGTATTGTAGAAAAATGAAGAAAAGTAAGTCGTGTTCAGTAATGAGCGTTTGTTATCTATTTACATGCGCTGTTCGACTTGCGGTCTGCGGTTTAAGCATAACATTTCGAACGGTTCGCGAGCTAGAGATCATTTTACATCTATTCTTTCATTAAACGTTGGGGGAATAACTTTATGTTATAAGCCTATGCTTTCAGAATTAATATTCGGCGTGGTATGTCCCATGAGCAAAAAAGAGAAAATTGTGTTTGGAATTACCACACCATACATTACGATATGAAAATATTTTATTATAATACAAAATATTTTTTAAAAATTAAATCAAGAAACATACTATTTAATTTGTCCAGCTTAAAGCAATATAAGTTTGTTGATGAGAATCAAAATATTATGTTACATATAAATATGACCCATTCATTTTATTTGGTCAAATGCTGCCCGAATATATTTTTTACCACCGAATATATATATGAATATGCAATTTTTAGCAAGTTGTCTAAACTTCTGTGAAGGTACCTTGAACCTGATGTATCGTAAAACCAGTAATGGTACCTATTATTCAGATACATACAAAAAATATTCCAATGAAATGTCAATAATAAGCACTATTTTCACGAAGACTAAATCTTTCTTGCTGAACAGAAACATTCCAGTAGGATAATTACTCCTTCCTTCAATGATTATTAATTTAACTATATTAATTGGTACAACGTGTCCGCATAAGTACTGAAGTGGAATTTAGCCCCTGACCGCATAACGATAGGCAAACCCGCAACACATCCCAGTATCACGGGCAAGCATAACAGAAAACTGCTCCTAAACAAGCGCAGCACTTACAAGTCAGAAAGGAAGATTAATGTGTAAGATTAGGATTCAGTAAAAGTTCCAAGTGTCATTGTAATGTAATAATTTCTATAGATTTGTGTAAAAATAACGGGGGGGAAAGGGATAATAAAAAAGTTGCATTTTAAAAATAATAATTAAAAAAATTAATGTGAATGTAATTTTAACTGGAATATTCATCTTGATCCTTTTTTTAACATTATGATGTAATATTACATATACTTATGATGAACCTAACTGAAAAATAAGACTTTCAAAAGAAGAGGAATTGAGAAGAACAGGACGTCAGATTTCAACTCTGCGTAGTTGCACTTGTATTTAAGTGTCACTAAACCTTGTATTGAACTGAATTGAATCAAGGATTAGAAACACGTGTTCTTGTTCTTATGATACTGAGATTACCAAGAAAGTTCCTTAGAAAAAAGGAAGTGCAAGTAGATGATCATCATTATAGCAGCAAATTGAGGCATGTTCCTCGTCTAATTTAATATTAGTGACAAAGGAACTCTTATCTGGGACTTGACAGGTATGAATGAAATTTAGCATATACCCTAAACACACACTTCTAAAAATCATGATGTTAATATTTTTCCAGCAAATAAAACCCAGGGCGGATGGCGTATTTTATTTTAAAATCTTGAGCACTGAAATTATTTCAACACATTTCGACCCCGGTTAGTCTGCTCTGCATGATCGCTGGTATCAGGTTCAAAGCATTGCACTCCATCTACTATGAATGTAAAATTTATAGATAAATAGATAAAAGAGTAGAGTCATATAGTCACACCCCATTATTGAATCCTTTTTACCGGTTTAAAAATCGCAAAACATAATATTGTATTATTATTGCTTTTCAACGAATTAATCGAAGATATATGATGTAATTTAGTATAGATCAAGCTATCATATTATTTATTTATAATTAATAATATATTCGCTGGTGTTTCAAAAATGTTGATTTTGTTACATTGAAAATACATGTCAGAAAAGTCTTTGTATTAAAATTTAATTCAGTAATGTAGCAATTAATAGCATGTACTCCAATGTCTTTAAACACAAGAGGAGTAAAGGAGTAAATAACAATATGTATTGTGAACGTAAGGTTTTTCAGTTCCATTTCGACGTACACGCAACTTTTTGCACGAACATTTATCACAAGAAGTGTACGTTCTTTCGAGTAACACTTGAAGCTGAAAGAACCTCCGACTTGAATCTTCCATCGTTGAAAGCATGTAAGCGATAACGGGATACATAAAAGCAAAAAGATACAAAAGTGCGAGGTTTATGTTATTAAAGAGAAGATATATCTTTAAGCTTTCAAACACTTGAAATTTTTTGTAAACACTCCAGCGGATTTCAACTTTTAATTCACTTTGAGGAAAAGGCTGTTGTGTTTACAAGACAAATATAATGATAATGTTGATGCAAAACAATTCAAATTAATTAAAACTGAGTGAACTGCTATACATTTTTTTTTACTCCTTAAGCAAGTTTTATCGGAGATGAGATGGCTTGGTAATAACGCTTTCATTCAACAAAATACAGCAATAATAGTAAACAATTTTATTCTCAATACTTCGAAATTAACGCAATTCATGAATTTGATCAGTTTATGTTATTTGCATTAATCGTTACATTACATTCCCTCGTTAGATGCGAATAGACTTCATTTTACTCGGGAGACACTGAGTTTTTCTTGTATTAAGATTCACTTTTAATTAACAATGTCACGAGACTGGCTATTGGATTTAATATTCAACCATTAATTTAAATCATTCAGCTCTAATTGAGCATTCAATCAATATTAATTTAATATATTATATATTCTATGGCTACTCGCTTGGCAATTGATGGGTAACTCATCAATATTTATGTGAGGAGGTCCAGATTCGACCGGATAAGTCTAAGTTTGGATCTTCCTCCTACTTGGAAAGAAAGGACTTAAGACTGAATCAAACAGTCGACAACGTGAAGATAATTTAATATTAAAACTTATATGGTTTAATCTACAATAATATGATTCAATCTAAAAGAGACTAGCAGATACCATTTTGACTAAAAAAGTTACATATATGAATCCTGTCTACGAGCTATACAACCATTAAGAACATAAACTTACTCTCACGTTCCTCTCTGCCTCGCTGGCGGTGCTCGGCGCTGGGATCACTCACGTTCAAGATGGCGTCTCGGCGGTTATGACCAATCCAGTCTGTCTTATTTTTAAAATGAACAGTTGTTCGTTTTCTATTGGTAGTTTCAAAGGAGGGGAAAGCGACTGGCTCATATTCTGCAGAGAGCGCCCTTTGTCTAGGGTTGACCTGCGGATTTCCCGTTGACTAATTCTATTGTTCATAGAGTCATTTTAGATGCTGAGAAATCTCAAGTCGTCACTTGTTATTGCATCCCAATTACTCATAAATGGTGACGGAAATGATAATTATGCGTATTGACACAATTGAATGACGGAATTAATTTGGGACCGTAACAACGATAACATTTTAATTTTAATTAATAATAACATTATAATTTTAATGAACAATAATATTTTGATCATTATTTTCAATTAATAAATCAATAAGGATAAAAATTAAATTAAAAATACAGCTATATTAGTAATAAAAAATAAAAGTGGGAAGATCAAACATTACTCAATGTCATCAAAGAATCGTTTAATAAGATTATTAGATATTAAGTCAACTTTGTTAACGTTATTTCACAATGCAGTAGATAAACTGAAGTCTTACTTTGCAATATGTTTTCCTTTTGTAGGTCATATTCTTCAACGCACAAATTTAGGGTACTACACAATCACAAAAATGTTATTATACAACTTATTATTTTTTCACTCGCCCACCATACATTTATTGTTATTGTTAACTTTCTACTGCTTAGCAATCATCTTCAGTGATCTAGAAATATAACACTCTTAATATAATATAATAATAAATATTATATTAACACAAAAGTTACGCGAAATCGAAGATTCACAATCAAAGATTGTTGAGAATAGCGGTGTTTACATGTTTCTATGCTGTGGCTGTCACGCATTTTATGCCGATCAGACAAGGACTTGACGTTTAATAGAAGCAGGGCACTCATTTGACCCGCAAAACAACACATCCATAGTTGAAAGAGAACATAAACTTGATCACATACTTAAATTAGAACAATTACACATTCAGAAACTAATCAATAATAATTTTCACATTTCCCCGTTGTTAAATCTTGCTCTCCTCCACTGTTCTTAGAATCCTTCTTCCACCATCCTCCCTCACTCGCATACTCTTCGGAGGTCGTTTGCCTACTTAAGACGCCTTCCATCAACCTCTGGGCGCATTTGCCACTTTTCCTTGTCCGGAGGAGGGTTAGTATAAGCTGCTCAACAGAACTCCCACTCTCGGCCGGCAGCTACTAACCAGTCTGCAAACTATGACTGGATCTGCAAATGATGTGGGATGGTCGCACTTTCCACGGACACGGTTTCACCGGCCCATCCCTGCGTCGTCGGGTGGTGGATGGGGATATCCGGAAGGTGTGTGTCCGACTAGAAGACCCTTCGTTCTGAAAGACAAATGTTTTCAGAATAGAGTTTTTTTTTCTTCCTTTTCTTTCACCCCCGTGCCCTCACATTCGGCTCGGCAACCAGAACGGGCGTTGTGTTGCGCCAGTCATACGTGAAATTTACTCGTCTTGTGTCCCTTTAAAACTATTGTGTGTGTATTAATATATACAGTGCTGTATTTCTAGATTACTGAAGATGATTGCATGCAGTCGAAAGTTATCTATAACAATAAATATATGGGTAACGAGACCAACAAAATTAGTTTTATTTTTAATTACGCGAACAAAATGTCACCAATACCATCTTTACACAAAAGTGTTCCAATAGCGGTTTTCTCTTGTTCGCGGTTCGTGCGCAAAAAAATGAAGTCATCTGTATGCATATTTGCCAAAACATTTTATAACTACTTTTGCTTTCATCCTCAGTTGGTCAGTATTTCTCAAGTAACGGTCAAAGATCACAATGTCATGGAAAACTTTTGAAAAATACCTCTGCTTCAGCATGTATTTGTACGACGTACATACCCCTGGAGCAGATGTGATAACTTTCGGACAGGTAAAGCTGGCACGAGCCGGGAATCGATCCTCGGACTCCCGCATTGATCACAGGGGTGTTAACCACTACACCACCCGTTCGCCCTCCACAACTGTAAACCATTTCCGCTCAGGCCTAACCCCAGAATACCTGAGACACATATCCATACAGGAAGTAAGTGAATCGTCGCGGCACACAATGCGTTTCATACAAACCTTTTTGAAGTTGCTTACGCATATATTTCTTCCGTGTTCGATTCATGGCCCGTTGCTATTTTCACCTAACCGAAAGTTATCAAACTCTGCTACAGTTTGTCACCCATATATTTTTTATGCCGTTGAAAATTCATGCGTTATCTTCGCCTTTCTCAGAAGATATTTTTAAATTGATCAATAAATTTATGTTACTATTGAGCTATCGACATTAATAGAACGTTCAGTAATTATCTTTTTCATTTATTCAGTCTTCAATAATCACCTCGTCTGTGTAGTTCCACGCGATTCGAGACCCTCCTATTAATTCCTGCATTAACGTACATTCCCATTTACGCACAGCGCAACTTCGCTACGCTTCGCGCGTTGTCCATTCCCGCCACATGGAGGCGTGCACAGCGTCTATTATCTAGAGTATATTAAGAGTGTGACCAATCACCGAATGCCGCCATTTTTTTGTCAAATTGACAAGGTATTCAAATATTCATATTAAGGTTCTCTTTCAAAAAAGATTACTTAGATACGTGTAGTATGATTTGAAAAAAAAAACTTGCAAAAGTATTTCAACACACATTTATTGATTATACATTTATAAATTCACGTAAATTTAATTTCATTCGCTCCCACTAGACGAAAAAACGGCGGACACCCACACACACATCGACTACATTCTCTAGACTCACTGTACTTCCATCGAGTCATTAAAGAATTTTGTTATGTATATTTCTACTTTTAAAAAAATATTGCTATACATTAACAATTGTTCAATAAATTTGTTTCTATCTGGAAAAAGAATAGTTTATGAATCATGTGTTGAACGTTCATTATTCTATAACATCCTCATATTTCATAGCTGAATGAATCCAAAGCGCGCACGTCCCTAGGGTTAAACACAGTGGTCTTTGACCATTTAGGACTGACCACAGAACACGTGACTCGTGATCACAGAACTCGGATCCCAGATGACTGACAATTATTCATTGATCGATTCATTTTTCTTCAGGATTGCCAAGTTACGCCAGGAATACACTCAGAAGGGGTCTAGCGGGATAAGATTGTAAAAAGTTTCTTTACACCGATTTTCTTAAGGTATGACTCATTTGATCTGTTATCAAAAGTAAATCTGATGAAAGTTTTTACTAAAAAACACCCCTAAGCGCCTCTAGGGTAAAAATTGATTTTATCGTTATTTCTCAATATGTTGGCCCTATTTCAAGTAAACGACTAGCAGTTTAGTATTATGGAAACAACTTATATTCGTGCACTTAATGACGCTATATGTAGGCGCCATACGACCAATTCTTACATATGGAAATGTTGTGTGGGCAGATAGAGTGGTATACCAACATTACGAACGAAAGTTGCGAGCCATAGAAAGGGACTGTTTACAGCAAGTCACAGGTTGCTACAGGACACAGTATCCGCTCAAGTGTTGAATGTGCTCCTAGGTCTCCTCCCCATAGATTTGTACGTCCAAAAATTGAAATGCGAATATCTGTTAAAGCGAGATGGAGAGATTTGGGTAAATACAGAAAAACTAACAAAGAAAACATAGAGAGCAACAAGAACAAGAACATCGGCAATGCTAAGTGGATGGCAAATCAGATGGGAGAAGAGTGTGAAAAGGGTCGGCTCATGTACGAGTATACAAAACAAGTAGACTGTGCAAAAAAGAACAGAAATTGGTTTAAACCAACAAGACAGTTACTCCAATTTAAGGCAGGACGCGGAAATATGAAACGCTATTTAAAGAGGATAAAAGAGATAGATTATGATGAATGTGGAGAAGGACGGGAGACAACGGACCATATGTTATGGGATTGCCCACGATATGCTTCGGAACGTTCACAATACATAAAATCTTACGTGCACGAGGATGTATTAAATATACATGATTTAAACACTTTAATACAAACCGAAAGAAATTATAAATTATTTGAGGAATATACGACAAAGATAATGGAGATAAAAAGAAAGATTGCTAGAAAGTAGATGAAGCGCACGCCTCCCCGATGGCAGGGACGGACANGAACAAAGACTAACAAAGAACTATGATCCCCACAGGATCTTATATTGCTATGCCAATTAAACAAGTTAGTCAATAGGCTGAAAGAAAATAAAAAAACCTATATTCGTAAATTATGTGAAAATTATAAGAAGTTTGGTGGAAAATTCTTTTTTTTTTTACAGCGTTTTTAAATTTTTAATCACAATTCGAATGAGTCATGTGAGAAAATTAGTGTAAAGGGACTTTTTACTGTCTTATCCTGTCTAAGTCATATCTTAGACACATTGGTGGGGATTTCCAGTAGGGTCACGTGCAAATCTTAGAATACTTTATCTTACTCCTACACGCTTCACCTCAACTTCTCGCCTGCGAACAATCACCATAAAGCAGAGAAGAGAACAACGGAATATCAATGCAGAAGAACCAAACGTAATAACATATCATTGCTAAGACCAGGACAATTTGATGGATAGGGATAACAGCATGATTTGAGACAGGGAATGCAAATATTATTAACGATAAATGACCGGAATGATATATAAGAATGGGGAATTCAAATTAATAATAAATTTATTATTATAAATTTATTGTCAAAAAACAGTACAGACTACGTATGACCACGTGGAGGACAATATACTAATTTACTCTCCGGAAGTACGAAACATTTTCATCTGATTCGCAGGGAGGGTGGTTCTTTTATTGTAAATTCGTCGATTTTAGAAATAATGACCAACCATTAAAAAAATACTTTATCTAACGTCACCAACCACACTGTTTAGTGAAGGTACTCTTAATGGCGAATAAGTATAATAAAATGATACCTCTGTGTCTTCTATTTGTCATTCTATCTCGAACGTGATTAACTAGAAACCAAAGAACAATCCAGGAAAATTTCAGATACTAGTAATCATCAATTTTGTAGTATAGCCTACATCTAAATTGAATGACTCAAACATTGCCATAATTTACGATAATGTGAATGTTTACTTTATTTAGCAAGACTATACGATCTATAAGTCACTGGTTCAATCCCTGATGATATACAAGAAAAGATTTTTGAAAGCGAATTCAATTATAAATTAGCTGATAATGTCTGTATGAGAGGTGATAAAAACGATATCTTCATGAAAGCTCTCACGATGCTGAGAAAATCTAAATGTGTTATTGGGCAACGTCGCATAACGCGTCATCACACCAACTTTGTTGGCATCTAAGCAGATAACAAGCNCGTCACATAACGCGTCATCACACCAACTTTGTTGGCATCTAAGCAGATAACAAGCTTTCGCAGTTCATTTCCGTATCATCTGATATATTCGAACGTCTCCACATTACTTTTATTTTAGTTTAACATGTTGAAAAAATCGACACATACAACGCCAAGAAAATCGAAATTGGGCACCGTTTTATAACATCTTTATTATTTTAATAGAATATAGATTTCTCAAGTATTACGTTTGTTTTATACAATAGTCTCGCGTAACTGTGCTTTATTCACACTTTGTAATGGGGCTTCTCCAATTCCCTCTTTAAATACACTTAAATTTGATATTGATGATTTTGCAATAGAGACATGTATTAGTCGCCATGTGTGCCTTTGAATGAAACCCACAAGGACAACCAACCCTATCATTTACTAATATTTAATTATAACGAAAAAAGTGTATTTTAACATTCTGACCGAAAATCAATAAAGTATATGGTTTACAGTGGGATCAAATATTGAGAGTGTTCAAACATAATATTTCTAAACGAATATAACAAATAACTGATAGTAAATATGTCATTGCGATCTCTCTCCATAATCATGTTTGTCTTCTCGATCGATGCAATCTAATGTTGAGTTATTTCAGGTTATACAATATGAAATCCTACTGAATTAAATAACGAATGTTTCATCTTCGGTGACCAGCATAAATGTAGCAAAAAATTCTGAAATTGAAATAAAAGTAATGTGGTTTTTAATTGTGTTTGATTAGATCAAAGCCACATTTAGTAACATTATTGAGTTTGAGAATAGGGTTTTATAATTTAAATGCATCTAAATATTGTGTTTGAATTAATACCTCCCATGGATATATCAGTGCTTTCCAATTTGTGAGAGTGTTTTGATATCCGTTTTTTTTCAAACTTGTTCGTTCGTAATCTAATATCTTTGTTACATATCTTGCTATTAAGCAATAAGTGCAAATAATATAAAATCTTCGAAAACAGTTGGATCTATAACAAACAACACATCTTAATTGATGCGAATATGTTTTTATTTCTTTATGCCATGGGCACCTTTGGGGCCTACAAGGAGACAGTTTAACTTGACTAAAGAGAATTCTCAAGATATAAGCTTAAACCTAAATATTTCGTAAACGTACTAGCAAATTTATGTGATTGAATTCTTACAATGTAATCCACATTGTATCGTGGAACAATAGAGATTTTTCTGCATTATTCATCATTCAGTTACACAATACAATAATTTCCAACATATTCCATTCCATGGCATATCGTATTGAGACCACATAATTGCGAACTGATTGAATTTCAAAGAAAAATTAAGCTTTTTGTCATTATAAGTATTACTTGCTATAAATACTTTGAAATGAGTATGACTAAAAGCTAAAGAATATTCCACTAATAATGATAAATTTCAATATTTATCTCCGCGAGTTTTATTACGAATCTCTTCGTTGTTTCTGCTCTAATATTAAGTCACCAAATATAAAAGCTTCTTTAATTCTACGTTCCATTTGTTAAACAAAAGTGACGTGTCATTCGCGTCTCCCTGGTCTGTTCGGGATGAACCCTTCTGCGATCTAAATTTATATTTTAAGAGGCAGCAAAAAGTAGAACGCCATTTAAATACCCCGCATAAGTCACATAAATATTCCAATGAAACACCTCATTCGTATAATTTCATATTTTTGTTCAACGTCTTCTGAAAATACGAAATTCTCTATTGTATTGATGGTAAAAAATTACGTTAATTAGAGGAGATTTCTAGATTTAAAATAACAAGTCCTTAAAATACGACCCTGAATCTGGAATGCTGAGACCAGCTAGTGTCAATAACTTTGTATTTAAATTTCTATGTATCTTGTCAACTGCGTCGCTGCTACTTTAATTTACGGTAAATATTATGCTTAATGTCTAATTAATACGTTTATCTTTACAAATATAAATATTCATGTTGGTTCGTAATAAGTTATATACTCGTAAAGAATGCATTTAAATTACCATGTTCGTCCCCTGCTATTGAAATCAACAATACTGAATTTCGATGCTAACATTTTAAATGAAGAATGAGTTATTATTATTATATTATTATTATTATGTGCGTATCAAGTGAATTCTGTAATTGTGAAGAATAGAAGTGGTACTCTTTTGAAATTAATGTGAATGAATTATAATTAATTTCCCTGAATTTATATAAGGTACAGGAAGGAAAACAAGAAAAAAAGAACAAAATAAAGGAAATAGAAAAAAAGTGAGAAAGAAACAAAGAAAGAAGGAAGAAAAGAAAGATGGATAGAAGAAAGGAAGGATGAAAGGAAAGGAAGGAAGGTAAGAAAGAAAAAAGAAAGAGAGAAGGAAGGTAAAAAAGAAAAAAGAAAGAAAGAAATTATGAAAGGTAAAGGAAAGAAGGAAATCAGAGAAAATGATTAAATTGATATCTGAGAGAATGAGAGATACTAAATTAAATGCAGTATTAATTTTTATTCTATACTTTATTCTGCAATATTTTTCTTGTTTTGGTAAATTACTTAAATTTCCGATGTATGAAATGCGATGTTTTATTGTGTGATTAACTTAATCAATATGTGTGAATAAACCTCAATTTCATTTGAATATCTTAATAGAAGTGATTTGTTTTTTTTTGTCATATTTATTNGTAATAATACATATAAGAATAGTATACAAGAATTGCAAATTATGTGAAATTACGGTAGACAATATACAACACTTCATGCCAATGAACTTTTGAGTCCTTTACGCCACTGTATAAAGTTCAGAAATTATAGGAATATTTATATGTAATTCCTGATTCAAATTTTAAAAAATCCATACGATAACTTGCGATGATATCCAAATTCTATTATAAAAACAATGTTTTTACAGTAAGAAGCAAATCTTTTTACGGATAAGTTTAATTTGTTTTTTATTCCCTAGGACGGCATTGTGAGACAACAACTTGAGGTGACATTTTAATACAGAGAATAATAAATTTTATTGAAGTTAAGAACAAAGAATATTTTTTGTAATGGAAGTCCAAGACGTGTATAATAAAAAACTACGAAATATTTCTTTAACATCGGCGTAATAAAACATTTTCTCCCCTTACGACTATATAGGGACATATTCACCAGTACTAGTCTCCTATTGGTCTGCCAAATATGGAAGCAGTTTCAAGTTTGCCTACGATTGGTCGAACGAAGGTGAGGAGCTTTTGCCCGCGTCGCAGGAGAGTGGCGTTGCAAACCTAACGAATCCAAACTGCTCTGAGCGCGGGACTTCTATTTTCGTGGGCCCTTTTAAGATTCCAGGACCGTACCTATCCCGTTCCTCGTCAACTTCGAATTAATGAATTCGACCGTGTTTTTTTCCCAGTATAGTGGCCACAGAAATAGATATTTCATACCTCTATCCCTTGTATTACTATTGTTTTCTTCGCACCTAGAGAAGAAAGTGACTTTTTCTCTCCATGCTGTGATGGGCGTGCCAGGAGCCCTTAGACGAGTTCCAGGAGTGTCCTCTAGTGGGAACAATGAGTCTCTTCAACGTGAGCACAAAGGGCGGACGGCGTTGGGACTCTCGGAACCAAGTAGAACATCAGTCCTCTGCAACGCTTCTGCCGGGGAAACAGGATACTGCAAGATCCCCACACAACACGATAGTGGAAGATGATAGCGAAATTCAGAAAGTTGTTGAAAAGAAAGAGGAGAGTCATCGTCAATACGCAAATATCCGAGAAAAGGAACTAATACGCCAACATATGTTCCTTTTCTGAAGACCGGATGGAGAAAAGCACACAAATTAAGTATCATGATCCAGCGCAGTGCCGTCCAATTTATTTTAGCTTGCGGGCCGTTTTCTATCCACTTTTGATCGTCCGGGAAGACACAGGACGTGGTTTGTTTAATTGTTGCGTGACGAATAAAACTAATACGTCGATCATATTTGTGACGTACATCATATATTTGTGACGTATATCATAGCTGTGACGTGATATTTTGATTTTACCAACAAATTTATATTATTTCAAACTTGAAGAATGAAATAGTGTATTTCTTTATTTATTTTTTAAATAATGGTTTTTTATAAAATATTTTCATACCGTAAAGCAGGAACGGTTACTTTCGAACACAATTTTCTATTTTCTCACACCCAACAAGCTACGTCAAATATTAGTTCTGACAGAGTAGACTTATAACACTTAAGTTATGCCTCCTTACGTTTAATACATAAATTGATGTAAAATTTACAACATCTCGCGGGCCGCTAAAAACACTTCTTTTGCCCGCCAGACTGTCAGAGCTGTTTTTGAGCATTTAAATATGTGGTGACGATGTCCTATTTTTTCATATTTCACGTTTTCCTTTCCGAGATAAAAGCATTCAAAACTTACAAAAGTTTTTTGACTCATTTATTTGAAAAGGATATTGTTTAGCTAATGAGTCCTAACAAATGACAGCTCTGACGCGTCTGATCATGACGGTAATTGTAGGTGATTACATAAATTGTAGGTGATTGTGCATTATCATATAATTGTTTATGATTTCCTGTTTGCATTGTTAGTACTAAATATGAAATCGGTTGTAACTTGACTACAAATCCTATTACTCGTATCTTATAGAACGCTTATTACATTCAATTTTATAATGCATATTTATGGAATAGCTAATACAGGGTAATATTAATGGCTTAGTAGCGATGAATTTCCTGCCAGAACATGAAAAATATATTAAACACTTAAGTTTTTCTTAATTAGCAATGCCCAGGGGAAACTACAACGTCCTATCTTACGCTCACTTTCGTGCGGGTGACAAATTATTACAGGAGAACTAATACAGAGTGGGCAGACATGACGGGAAAATTTCGATAAAGGGGATAATACTACAAGTTTATAAAGAATGTGAAATTTAAAGAAGGAGCCAGCGTGACTCACTGGGCAGAGCGCACAGATGCAGGGTGGATGGTTGGGGTTCAATCCCCCATGGGGTGAAGATTTTTCATCACCCCTCTACATCCAGACTGACTCCCAGAGTACTCAGCCTGCTATAAAACGAGTAACGGGTCTATCCCAGAATCACACCGGCCGGAGCGAGATCCACATCTCCACCTGGTACCAAGGTCTGGTAATTGCGGAACTCTACCCTTCGCGAACGGCGTTGTAGGAGTTTGACTTTTTTGAAACGAAATAAGGAATGATTAAAGGAGAGTCATGTGGTCGTAAGGAGCCATTTTACGGTATATTGAACGAGTCAGGGATAGCCAGCTTTATTGGAAAAAAAAGAAGTATGTGTGATGAACTTTGGAAAACAAGAGTTTCTACAAAGTTGGGAAGTTCAGAGTTTTTAATCAATATGTTATGGAATTAGGAAGCAAACGAGGCACAATACATATCTTGGGACGTGCATCCGGAAATGGCAGGACACTGGAGGAGAGTAGGTGAAGATAAAGACAAAATGTTAATGTTGCGTTAATGTTCTTTGATTGGCATCAGTAATTTACGTTTAGTAAAAGTAAAGTTTATAGCAAAAGGTACAATTTGGTCAAAAAAACCTGTAAACGATATTGTTTTAAGATCCGAATTTTCACAAGACTTGACGAAATTAATGCTTGTCAAGCGGTGATGAATACCAAAGTGAAACTAATCCCGAACATGATTCACTAGAAATGAAACACTGACAAAAGTGTTAAATCCCATTTGTACCGGGAACCAAAGCAATTCGCTTTGTGGTTTATCTCCCTCGTGGAGGTTGTGAACCTCTTTCCACTACTTGGAAAACCAATCATGTTACGATTTGCACACTCAACCAATCAAGTGTTCCTTCCACACTCAGGGGGTAAGTAGTCAATGTGAATCATCGCAGTTTGAAATTAAAATTCAGAACTATGGCGTGTTTGACTTGGTTTTTCAACAAATTCAAATAGCATTGAGGTGAATCCCGTATTTAAAACCATAGCTGGACAGAATAGCGTTAATCCGTTAATCGTTTATTTACGAATTCAATATTTTGTTTAATTTTGAAACTTTCAAATTAATTTCTAAAACCATTAATGCCTTTATTAACGTCCGTCACATATCTTCCATTAACTTAATTCTGTTTTTTTTAGTATTGTTCCGAACGGTGGTTGCTGCAGGGCGTCTGTTCAGAAATGTATCTACCTCTCGTGATCTTGAACCGACAATGTTATTCCGCAAGGCCATCGTGGGAGTCCTTCCTTTCTCTCGAAATGTCGTAAATACTCCGACATCGCATCCTTCTACCTCGAACGTCTGAGGCTCACCCAATATCTCAGTTCGGTCTGAGGTTCCCACGCCATGCGACGGTCTGAAATTGGAAATTGGGAGACGCTGTGTCATGGGCACAAGATAGGTTACTCAGATAAGGTAATACGCGCCATAGACATGGAATTAATTTGTACACTAGGATTTAAGGGATTACGTTCGCGAATAGTATACAAAAATATAAAAAAGATTCAGTAATTTCAGCGGCTTGCGGTGGCACTCTCCCCATTTCTGTTTCCACGGGGTGACCTTCAATTCAAAATCTAGAGTGAATAAAATGGAATAGAAAGAAAGAACTATTATTTAGTTGACGATCTTGATACACTTGCTTTCAGTGTTGTTTTTTTCAATCTTTTTTTTTTTGTACGTACAAGAAAACATTATAGTACAATTTGTCCAATGTTTTAAATTACCTTCTCTAACCAGCCAGTCCAATCTACATTATACCTACGTTAGAAAAAATATATAATCATTTACTATTTGGCTTATTTAACATTAAAATTATTCAATTAACTTTTAACGGTTAACTTTAACTTCCGTTAAATTTCCAAAAGCAAACTATCTCTTTAACTATTAACGAAGTTAACTTTTGGAGTGACGAATTGACGTTTAACAAAGAGGAATTGCAGATTAACTTTGCCCACCTCCGTTTAAAACCTCTCCACTAACTCTAAAGTACAAATATTACAACCGTATTATAGAAAACATTAATATTTTATTCAGCCAGAAGTTTATTCCATGAAGATGGAAAAAATCCTGTAGATCTTAACAAAACATTCACATACATTACAAAGTAGGCTTAGCAGAAAAATTGTCAACTTCCAAATCCCATGAATCTAGCATTTGTTTTGATTATGCAAGAACTGCGACGTGTTCATTAGATGTGCTTGATAAATTTTCTTAAAGGCAAGAGATCCTTTACAACGAAGTGCCCATTCTGATCTAAGCTTCTTCAATAAATTAATAATAATGTAATATTGGTTCCGAGAAGTTACTACCAGAAATTACTACAAATCATTTAATAAATGAATGAATATTTGGAAAAGATCTATATAAAGAATCTTCCAGGAGTAGCATAAGCACACTAAGTAAATAATGACTCTCCTCGGAAGAAAACTGTAGCGATGGGTGGAAAAACCAAATTTGTAGACTCGAAGGTGAAATTTGCGGGGGGGGGGAACTCATACCACAAAATAAAGTTTATTTTCTCTGGTATAAACACTGTTTTGGATATATGAAAAAAGAAGTTTTAAAAATATTCATGATGATGTAACTTTGAATTTGATATATAATTTCTTTGTCTCTATGTACGACTATCATCTAGTACGAAAATTATACAATCTCAATTTAAAATTGAATAAGATTTAATAATATCCAAAGAAAACAACGCCAACATACTGGAAATTGGAAAGTAAGCTGGACTATTAAGCCATTTTCTCTTTGGTTTAAAACAATTCGAATAAGTTAATTGAGGTTAGGTAATTATAATGTTCAATCACAACGTAAAACCTCCACAATTATTCTTTATTCGGTACTATATTCATATATAATAAACTGAAATGGGGATTCATGTCTCTTGGTATGAGTAAAGTTATAAACTTATGATAATCGTATACTCAATCTAGTCTCACGCTGAACTTTCAAGATAGGGCAGTACATAACCCATCCCAAACCCATAAATCTTAAAATTCGAAGGACTTTAGCTTAAATATATAATTTCTTTGTCTATTGATGAAAATTGGGCTTATTTATCAAAGAAAAATTTCCCGTGAATATTTACAAAAGTAAGTTTCGTGGTAAGAATAACCTTCAAAGTTTGGAAATTTTAGAGAAATTAATAAGAGATTCCGTAGCCGAAATAGGATACATTCCCTGTTACGTATTAATGCTTTTCAATATAGACGTGTGTATGTAT